>VXAV01006843.1:152940-167473 GCA_013399715.1 Alectura lathami | reverse complement strand
TTTTTGTGTGTTTTTCTTTTTTTTTTTTTTTTTAAAGAGTTCTGTGCTATTTACAAAACCTGGAATGAGTTATGGAAGTCATTTCCTCATGTATAGAAGTGAATTTTATCACATCTCTCACCAACTTTATGTCTTCTACTTTATCACTAGAGTTTCTGTTGGCTTATAGCCACTGTCCCATTTTAATAAAAGAACTGAGAGAGAGCCTAATCTAGAAAATGCTTTAAGCTCATTTTTAATTTTAAGGCTGCTGAAGAATTAATGACATTGGTGGAGATGTTCTTGCTCACTTAGAATTTACTATGCATATGTTTCAAGGCTTACTTTGATTTGTCCAAAAAAGGATTGTGGAAGTGCTGTGCATTTCAACACTATTACTTCTCACAGAAATCAAAAAATTTTGGTAAAATACGCCATGATTTTTATTTGTGATTTGGATTTGATATGTCTGGAAATGCTAGTTATCCATATTTGGAAGCAGTTCTGCAACTGAGAATGCTGTTACATGTTTTGTTGCAAAGATCATGCCAATTTATAAAAAGCGGTGGAAGGAAGATATGATCTGTTTGATACTTCAGGAGTTTGCTAGAAACACTGAATGAGGTATGTGTTGTGAAACAAAACAAAACTTCCTTGAGAAACAGAATGATGACAATGTTCTTTCTTACTTTTCTAGTTTTATAAATCAAACTTTGTGACTGTAACCTGTTTTCTTTGCTATTAACAACAGTGCTTTCATGTAAAAATGCACACATAACAACATGCCCAGTATGTTTAGCAGCTTCTAGGTTGTTTTTTGTTTATTGCGTTTTGTCTTGCTAATTGCACCATAGTTCAGGTAGACCGTGAGAAGATCATAGACTAAGCCTTCCTTTTACTCTTTTTATATGCTCCATCTATTGTATTTTATATGTCAAATATTTTCTCATCCAGCTTTGCAGTAGCTTTCATGCATGAATGATACCTGGATTTATCATTGTTTTGGACTTGTTCATGGATTCATTGTAATAAAACGTACTACAATTTTGATGCTTTGGATGCAGAAAATGTAGCTGCTGAAGTCTCAGAAATACTGAGCTGATCTAGTTGTTCATCCCTGCACACTCCCAATATTCTGTGACAAATAATGTGGATTTCCATTTAGCCTATGGGAGGTATTGCATTAGGATGCTATTCCTAAGGTGACATGAAAGCATTCAAGAATTGAAAGAAATTTAATGTGACATAATTATTCTAAATTAAATTATAGTTAAATCTGGCCAATATAGTAGCTTATGGTTTTGTCAAATAGAATGCTTTTGAAACTCCTGTGCTATTTTTAACATAGGTAAGTGAATTTCTCTTTAAAACAGAATATATATTTTAATTCTTTACTGATATTGCTAGAACTCTGAGTTTCATTTAGAATGTATGCTTCAGTGTTGTGAAAAGTGGTTGTTCCATATCCTGTATTGAATTTCATGGCAATTTACATCCACTGAACATACCGCTGAAATAATTTGACGAAAGTAATATTTTTTTGCCAATACAAATGGTCAGATTGATTTTTGTTATCTTAAAGACTAAATAATTATGTTTAAATAGTTTAATTTGATTATGAGTAGATAATCAAAAGTCAAGGACTTGAGCGAATGTATTTCATCATGCACTCCTTTTCCCTCAATATTCTAAGGAATTAAGTTAGTCCAAGAGGGCTTGCTACCAGAATTTTTTAAAGAAAATCCCAGAGTAAATTATGCATCTAATGTTTAAATATTCACAATAGAAAATGACTTATAAGAATAATAGTTTTGATAGAAAAGTAACCTAAAGGCTTGTTGATATGGTGGAGACAAATAGATTTACATTTGGCTTGATGCTTTTTGTGCTTCTTTCTAAATGTCAAAAGGCCAAATGAAGGAGATTTCAATGTTGTAAAGTTAAATCTTTTCCCTCTACCTAGATCATATGCCTTTAAATTTGCAAAATTTTCCTACAAATTTTCTCACAAAGAAGTGCAAAGATATATAAGAAATTGTGCAAAGAGCTGTGTTTATGATCAGTGCCATCATGGGTTTCTGAGCTGCAGCTGAATGTAGCTCTTGCTGCTTACCAAAGTGTGAATAAATGATAGGTTGTTGGGGTTTTTTGTTTGTTGCTCGGATTTTTCTACTTTGTTTGCAAGTAGAAAAAAACACATGACAGGCACCATCCTTGGCACCATGCTGCGAGGCAATGAGCTTTGTAAGGAAGGTTTAATCATTACAGCTACTGCCTTAACATGGGCAGAACAGTTCTACTTAGCCTGTCAAGCATGGAAGGAGTTGCTTGGGGTGAAATCCCATCTTAGTGCAGGCAAGACCAGCTTTCCTGCATTGTGTCAGTTCTCTCCTCTGACGCTAGTGAAAGGAGAATACATCTCCAAAATGGTCCTGTTGAAAAAATAGAAGTACATGATCTTTGCAATTGCCTCTTCTTTTGTTATGCCCTTGCCTACTATCTGTTGTGTCTTGTGTTAAAAAACGGTGCCTCAAATGTTGAAGAGACGGGAGGAAAAAAGTGTAGGAAGCATTGTTTGTTTAAGGCAAAAACAAAAGAGGCAAAGCAAAATACAGTTTGTGAAGCCAGTCCCTCTTGGCACGGGACTGCTGTTGGACCACTTGTTGGCATTGCTGTGAGTGGTGAGGGGGATAACGCTAGCAGTGGATTTCAGAGGCCAGTTGGACACTCTCAGTGTTGTGACACCTTCACATGGAGGCAGAATGCCATTCTGGAAGTCAAGTTTTCTCAGCAAAAGTGAAATTATTAAATTAGACTGAAGCTAAAAAGATCACTTTCCACACTGGTGGGGCGGGGGATGTTAAGCCTGTGGTACAATATAAGCTCAAAAACGACGCAGAGTTTGAATGTGGCCTGGGCACCCAAGCGCTGCACTGGGACGCAGCTGTGCAGAGCCACCTTCCCGCCCTGGCGAGAGGCACAGGGCAGCACGAGCATGGCAGGGAGGCCGGCTCTGATTGACCTGTTTGAATTACTTCAGGGCCCGACAGCTCCTGGCTCTCACTCCTGCTCCAGCACCGTGCTGCAGACGTGCGGGTCCTGCTGGAGACACCCCTCTGCCCCCTCAGCGGGGAGCCCCACTGTCTGCCTGTAAAGCCTGTGCTGCAAAAGGGGCTTGCTGTGGTTGTGTCTTTGCATGTAGTAGTCAACAGTATTATCAGAAATGTGGTATGTGGAGCAGTGATAGGAAGGGCTGGCAGCCTGGAAGGACTTCATCTGACGTATGATTAGCAGTTTGACTGCTGGAGCTGTGGTGAGGCTGCTGGCAGGCACACAGTGCCGCACCCATCGGGTCAAGAAGCAGTTTAGTACAGAGATGCTACAAGCAAGCTCTGATACAAAGGGCTGGAAGTGAGAAACATGAACGATTTCTGTCTCCTGTGGCTGTCCAAGAATACAACCCTCTTTAGCTTTGGGAGATGGATTTCCAGCTATGGTAATAATAAAAATTATTTTTCATCTTTAGAGGCAGGCAGCTTCTGTTCTTACACAACTAAATCCTTCATGCAGTGAAATGTAGTCAAGCATTTTAAAACTGGCATGGCTTGATCTTGCTAAATCGTTGAATTAAAACACGACCAGAAGTACACCTGCCCATCGTGGTTAGCTGGGAAGGTAAGAGGCTGTCTTCACTGGCAGGAGGATGAGCTGCTGTTAGAGGAGCTTCCAGCTATGGCTACGCAGTTGCCATGCTTCAGAAAAATAATTTTAGTCCCCATGGACCATTAGATGGCCACTTTAGTCACGAGAGCTTTTGAGTAGCTCAGGATAACAGGCATTTGCCTTAAAAGTTTTTTTTTTTCTTTTTTTTTTCTCCCCCCACTGCTCTGGAAGTTTTCTTTATTTACTTATTTTAGCATTCCTTCATTTATAGTAATGTTTTTGAGGGGGTAGACTTTGGAGGTCACATAGGATAAAATTTATAGCACAACCACTGAGCCATTAGAGAATTAAATGAACAGCCTACATGGCCAGGACAAGACCTGTGGACTCTCAGAACAGAGGTGAATTTCACCCATCTTCAGGAAAGATCGATTTCTCTAAAAGCTGCTGTAGTATCACTGAAGATTGTTCTTTTTTTTTTTTTTTTTTTTTTTTTTTTTTTTTCTTTTTTTTTTTTTTTTTTTTTTTTTTTTTTTTTCCACACTGTATACTCCTCCTGCATATTTTCAACAGCTGAAGAGCAACATGGTTGTACACAAATAGTAATGATCAGTGTTTTTTCTTCCGTCTAAGTCTTCCAAAGATGCCAGTTTGATCTCAGCGTGATTTTGAAAGCTTTGATCTTTTAAGGTTTAATTTAGTCCAATGATAACATGGTTCTCCAAGGCAATTCACCTTTCCCTGACTTGTTTAAAAGAGGGGGAAATAAATAAGGTGAAAAGGAAAGGCAAAAAGCACTCTGTAAGTGAGGAACAAAAGCTTCATTAGAGAGAAAGCAACTGAAAAGCTTCTCTCCAGCAAAATAACCCTTTGCAATCCTATTAACGTGCCATCAAAAAATTGTACTCTGTGGTGGTAAACTCTCTACACACTCTCTTTAATCCATTTTGAGATTAAAAAAAAATCCAAATAAATAGTTTATTTACTGTTTCAGTTCAAAGCTAATACATTTAAAAAGTGTAAAATTGTTTCACAGTTGTGTAGGACAACCTTTGCTAAACTCAAATGGAAATAAATAACAGTTCATTGTACCCTAGCTGAGTCTTTTTTTGTCAAACACTCAGATGCAGCCCTCTGTTAAAAATCTCATTATATCTCTCATCACATGGCTGCACGTTGAGTTCAAGTAGCAACACGAATTGGCTGCAGTAGCTCCCCTAAGATATGACCATAATAATGAATGTAGCTGTGGAACTTAATTTTTTTTCTGTTTTTCATCGCTGTATGACAAAGGAAAGGTGCTGATAGGAGTCCCAAAATGTGCTTTTGCACTTGAGTTTGTTGGTTGTTCAGGGGAGCACTGGGGTGTGTGATTGCAAGCATGGTATGTTTCATGGTCAAGGAGCACATATAGAAAAGAGGTGATATTTTTTAATGGATGAAATTAAATGGAATAAGTATAAGAGCAGCATGGATAGAATGCTCCTAATGTATTTATTTTGTACCATACTGCTGCGTAATTGGCATTGTAACAAAGGCCACTGGTCCACCTGCCCCAGTAAAAGTTGCTGCCTGTACCAAGGGCTTAGGAAGAGCTAAGAAACTGTAATGCACTTAACTGATTATGTAATTCTATTCCCTAAAGGGGAAAAAAGAGTTTCTCAACACAGTTGATGATGAGCTTGTTCCCTAGAGCATGAAACATTAATCTACATTTCTAAAGCCTCTTAGCTGAATATTAGTTAGTGGCCTGTGAACCTGAAATGTTTCAGAGCTGGTTGAATTGTTGTGGGGTTATTGGTGCTATGAATTTAGCAGTTACTGAGAACTGTCTTTCTGTGTACTGAAAGCTGTTGAAAATTATCATTATTTTGAGCACATTTTGTTAATTATTAACAAGAGTTTTGCTTGAAATTTTTTCATCACTCATTTTTTTTTACCATGTTAATTTGCAGTAACAGTAAAACATGACTTCAAAACAGTATTCCACCTTGCCATCATCTTAGCAAAGTGCAATGATGTTTCATCTTGCCAGCATCTTGGCAAGTGACACAAATGTAACATAAAATGTATGCTTTTAGAAGGGGAAACTGGAGTGTGGGACATAAATCCTTGGGCATTCAGCAAGTTGGTGTTGCCAGTGGAGTTTGAAAAGAGACTAAAATAGTGTTTGTCTACACCACATTACACTGCATTAAGCATTTGAGGTTTGCAACACATACTTGAATAAGCCAGTAACAAACTATTTTGCCTCTTCATACATAATGCAGTATTTGAGTTGACTTTTTTTGTCCTGCTCTAATTCTGAAACACTGAACACTAGCTGTAGGTAAAGAAAGATAAGGAATAAATATATGATGTTATGTGCTGTTATGCCTTGTGCTATTAAGATAACTCTCTGCTGTGTGTTGATGATGAGTTAAAGCTTAAACTAATCCCTGGAAGTGTGGAAGTTTTGCCCCTAGCTCAGAGTAACTGTACCTGTTGCGGGCTATTTCTCTTCTGCATGAGAGGGGGCCATAGGAATGGGTGGTGTAGTCAACCATTTAAAATCATCTAAAAAATGTCCCTGCCCAATCCCCTGCAGCTGCAGGTACCTAAGACCATGGAGTCTGTGACATTTTACAATTATTGCTGTTAGCTTTTTACTGTGCATTCTTCACTGTTCTGATGTTGCTTATTGAGTATTTGATACAGCATTTGAGAAAACAGTCCAGTGTTCCTAACTGATATTTAATATCTATTTAATATTGATATTCTTCATCAAAGTCACAATTTTATTTTAAATAATTGTTTTCTTCTTGTGATTTTTATTTTGAGTCATTGATCAAGCTTTTGTACTCAATATGACAGCTTAGAAATTTTTTATTTTCTAATAATGAAAACTGAAGGTCTCAAGTTATCCCTAGTATCTGAAAATGATAGTTTTAGCCAGCACCAAGAGTAATGAGACTTTTCATTTGGTCACAAGAGATGGTAAAACTATTTATTGCAGCATTTCCAATTTTTTTTTTTTTTTTGCCCAGGTGAGAAATACTAGAAAAAATATTCTGATGGGTTTTGACTGACTGCTCTGTTCCCAGAGGGATAAAAACTCTTTCATATTAACTTAGAAAGAAAGGTTTGGGCTTGCTGTTTTCCGTGATACATTTCATACATTTCAATACCCCAGGTCTAAATAATTTTGAACTTCAGGGATATGTGGAATATAAACCAAGCTCAGTATCAGTGATGGCATCTAAGACAAATGGATTCATGCCTTTGTTCTATACCATGTCTTCTCAAATTGGTAATGCATTCACATTAGCTGCTTCTACAAGAAATACAGCTCTGTGTGCCCACATATCTAACATAAAAATCGTATCCCTTTCGTATCTTTTCCCACCATTTGCTAGGTAACTCTCTTTCCCTTAGTCTTACTTTTTAAAGAGAATTGTGATAACTTACTGCTTTATTTAATTGCAGAATGCAAGGAAAAATCCACGTAATTAAGATTTCAATTAATTTTATGGCCCTTTTGCCAATACTACCAAAAGGAGAAATTTATAATTGAATGATAATAGTAAGTTTGATAATAGTAATATTATAGTAACCTAGGTGGATTGAGAACAACCTTGAGGAGAAGGACTTGGGAGTGCTGGTTGCTGAGAAATTCAACGTAAACCAGCAATAAACGCTTGCAGCCCAGAAAGCCAACTGTGCCCTGGGTTGCATCAAAAGGCATACAGCCAGCAGAGTGAGGGAGGGGGGCTGTCCCCTTTACTGCTCTTGTGAGACCCTACCTAGGGTTCTAAATACAGCTCTGGCAACCCGAGCATAAGAGGGACATGGAGCTGTTAGGGTCCAGAGGAGGCCACAAGGATGCGCAGAGGCTGGAGCACCTCTAATACAGAGGCAGGCTGAGGGAGTTGGGGTTGCTCAGTCTGGAGAAGAGGCAGCTCACAGCCTTCTCTTGCAGCTTTCAGCAGCCTTCCAGTACTTAAAAAGAGGTTATAAGAAAGATGGGGAGGGGCTTTGTACTAAGGCCTGTAGTGACAGGACAAGGGGGGATTTTAAGCTAAAAGAGGGGAGATTTAGAATAGATATTAGGAGGAAATTTTAACTCAGAGGGCGATGAAGCACTGGCACACGCTGCCCAGAGAAGCTGTGGATGCCCCATCCCTGGAGGTGTTCAAGGCCAGGTTGGATGGGCCCTGGGCAGCCTGATCTGGTGAGAGGTGTCTCTGCCCACGGAAGAAGGTTGGAACTAAATGATCTTAAGATCCCTGCCAACACCAAGACATGCTGTGATTCTGTGATAAACTGTAAAGACAGTTTATTTAAAGCATTATTAATCAAGAAGATACCTTGAAAGATCTATGGATCTGTCTGTGCTTCTTTGTCTGGCTGGAAAAGGTTGATTGAAGGTGATATTTAACATACTTAATGCGTATTTTCACATCACTAAAATTAAAAACACGATATCATACAACTGTTAACCCAAAATAAGATCTTATGAATGTATTTAAATGCTTAGCAAGAGTTAGTTCTTCAAAGATGCCAAGGGGGTGGACCCCCGTAAGAATTTTATTCAGGGTTGCATCAATGAAGTCTTTCTGAATTACTTGTCTCTTGCACTCAGCAAAGGATGCCAGAGGCAGGCAGCCACAGTGTGTGTGCCAGTAACCTGCCTGGCATTACAACATGTAGAAGAGGAAGGACTTAGCACCTCCCTTGTGAAATTCCCATCAGCTAAAAAGAACAATACCAGCCAGTGGAGTAAGGTCTTGAAAAATACAGATTCAGAGCACACAGTAACAGTGGGGCTCAAAAGGGCTGCTAAGGTAATTTGACAGCTGCTAGAGGAACTGTGCTCCCTGCACTGATTAAACAGGTTGAGTTGCTGGCCTGGGGCACAGGCTGTGCTTGGGGATGGGATTGGAGTGATGCTTCTGAGAACAATAAATCTCAGAAACAAACCAAGAACAGGGAACAGAAGATGTTTCTGCAATAAAGCAAGGAGTAAAACTAGACCTCTGAAATAATAAAGTTCAGGGACTGGGGAGTCCCATGGCTTTCATCTCAGCCTAGAGTGAGATTCAGAGATCAAGAAGGAGAAAACAGAGTCACAGAGGGACAGTGTGTCTGACAAGTGGCTTACACAGGCAGTAAAAGTGCTGCCTGTGTGCTCCTTCACCAAGAACATTGAAATGTCCTGTGGCTTTAGTCTCAGCCAACAGTTAGGCTTAAGGTTCAGAGAGGAGCATGTAGGAGCCTTGTAGAAAGAAATGGGATGAGATGTTTCAGACAGCCAAAAATGGACTGAATCCTCTGTACAGTCAGCTTGGGAGGTAACAGCATCCCATGATGCTGCTCTCAGAATTAGGGTTCTGAGGGGGGCAGGGGGGACTACAGATATTACCTGTCTAGGGCTGTATCTCTGGGATTGGTGTTAGTCTTGGCCTACGTTTAGCGTTCAGGGGAGGAGAAACGTGATGCTTGTGGTGAGGCTGACTTTGCCAAGATGGAGGCTGCTTTCACATCCCTTCTCTGTGCAGTCCTCAGCTCTGTTTAGAGCTACTGTCCTGTGCTATTAGTGTCAGCTCACCGTCAGGGTTAGAGTTTTGAGAGGAAATGGGAGAACTATAGGAGGCATGGAGCTGAGAAGAAGACTGCAAATGTCAGCTGAGGTCTACTACTGGTGTTATCCCCTGAGCAGTCTCCTGTGGCCTTAATCTCTGCCTGGCATGTCTGGCAACTTAGATGAATCTGACTCTGAGAACTGAGGGTCTCTTCCAGTACTTAAGGGAGCTTATAAACAGAAGGAGGCTGACCTTTTACACGGGCAGATAGTGATGGCACAAGGGGGAATGTTTTTAAAATAAAAGAGGGGAGATTTAGACTAATATTAGGAGGAAATTTTTTACTCAGATGGTGGTGAGGGACTGGTGGAATGCCTGGAGGCGTTCAAGGCTGGGTTGGATGGGCCCTGGGCAGCCTGATCCAGTGGATGGCAGCCAGCCCATGGCAGAGGTTTGGAGCTAGATCATCTTAAAGCCCCTTCCAACTCAAACCATTCTAAGATTCTATGAAGCATTGGGACTTTGCGGATAAAGTAAGTTATGTGTCTTGAGTGAAATCATTGATTACATGGTTAACAATTAACTATGGGAAAAAAAATATTGAAATATTGGAATTTACAATTTAGGGGAAGGAAAGACAACACCAGCTGGCAAATTAGGAAAAAAGAGAATCCTACCTGCTTTTCAGTCATTCAAAAATGTGAAGTGGGCTAAGCTCTGCTTCTGTACTAATTCATGGCAAATCATTTGCCTAGTTCTGACACTAACAAGAGTCTCTTTCATATTTGCAGGCTCCCAAACCTCCCATGGTAGTTCACGCATTTCAGCGTGATGGCTGATCAGGCCTGCACTCTGACACATCCTGCACTGATCATTTATCACAGTCATATGTGATTTATTTACTTCCGACTCTGTGAGTCAGCAGGCTGCCTTCGGGATAATGCGGCTACTCAGTTTAGCTGTGCTATAAATTAATACATTCATTTTACTTCAGACCCACAGACTGTGCTTTCTGGGGTTTCCTTTAGATTAAAAATATAGCAGAAATTACTACTGAACCAACAGGCTGATTTTGACCAAATTAATTTTGGGTGCAGATCTGACTCTGGAAGCTTTGCCTCTTTGAAAATTTGGTGCTGCTTGTGCTCTTTTTGCCATTGCACTATTTTGTCCTGAGGTGCCATTGCAGCTGTTCCATTCGGTGTAGTACAGAAGTTTTGTCCCACCATGTTCTTGTACACAAATCAATTTGGAGGCATTTGGGGTAAAAATATAGAGAGGAGCTGGAGGGAAATTTGCCTTTGTACTCTACTAAAGTGGAGTTAGCATTACCAATCCCATGTTTCTTTTGCTAATTCTAGCAAAGGGAGCACAATGGAGCCAGGGGTTGGAAAGCCTGTTCCACAGGACGTGTTCTTCCAGGGTTTTTGTACTGAGCATTTCTAAGTTACTGCTGATATTAATTATATTAGTGCTGGACATTTTTTTTTTTCTCCCATGGAGGATTACAGACAAATCATGGTTGAGCTTTACAACGATGTCTAATTTTCTTTAAAAAAAAATTAAGAAACTTATTGACTAATTCTGAGTAGGTATATTTTCTATATGCCTTCTTATCATTAGAGGGTATTTAAACCCCATCATAATCTGGGGGTGCCATGAGGCAACTTTAACTCTCCTTTGACTATGCACGTGTGCATATTCCTCTAGGCACATGTCATAAAACCCTCATGTGGTTATAAAGCCTTCCATTCTACTGAGACTCCAGGCAAAGCATCCCAGGGAGTATCTTCTCTGGAACACATTTATTTGAAGTGAAAACTCTGCCAGTCCAGTATTAAGACAACAGTGTCAAAATGTATCAAAAGTGTGTGAATCTTTGTCACACAGACTGTGCTGTATTTGTAATAGGTATGACATAGCTCATCTTTCCTAAAATGAGTGCACTAATAACACAGATGAGCAACTGTTACAGTCGGGGCTGCAAATGGCAGAATTGCAGATCTTGTGCATGTGTGTGCTGTAACCTTTCAGAGCGAAAAACCAAATGTATTTATATATCTTTCATAACTCTTCCCATTTGCCTGATCATTGCTCTTGGTGTGCTGTGTTATAGCTTCTTATTAGCATTCCCCTTTGTAATGGAATATTTTATGTTGGATACTCAAATATCCATAAAGACACTAGTAAAAAAGTCGACATTTACAACAACGCAAAAAGGGCTGCTAGGATGTCTGTAACGTCCCTGTATTGGCATTGGACACAGATTTAGTAGTAGTGTGATGCAACCAGGATGTTCCAGCAAATGAATTTATTCCATCTTCAGTTAGAGAGTAGAATATTTCCACCAGGCCCACTTAGTAACCTTCCTTGATAATCTTGATACTAAATCTCTTAAAGGCTAGGGAGATCTACAAATAGATGTGGTGAGAATTTCAGAATGTAGAGGTAGGTAGTGTCATTAAATTTTTCTTTGTCTTTTAGCATTTTTCTTTTCCTTCTGCAGAATCATATTGCCTTTCGTGGGAGAAAACTGAGACCTATATATTTTGGACATCAGAGTCTTGGACATGGCTCTCATTCTAGCAAGCCGTTCTTTCCCTCTGGGCAAATTCTGAGCCCTTCTATAACTCGATACCTTGAGGTATTTTTTTCTCTGTCTGTGGCTGAAATGTTACTGAGCTTTAATTGCTCTTGTGATTAAGCATAGTTCAAATTTATCTGTGGGCTTGGGAGGTTTTGAGTCACTTTCAAAAGAGGTGATCCTGGCTTGCTGCTACAACTGTGTAACCACCTGCATAGGAATCAGTGTTTTTTTTCTAAACTTTGGCTGAGGTTTGTGATCCATTGACTGTGTGCTTATCTGCATTACTGTTCATTTAGGGTAACTACGCATCCCTACCTGCACGGTCATTTCTAGCCTCCTCAGCTTCCCGCACCACCTTTCCCTGGAATTTTGGTCAAGATCATAATACCTAAAGATTGGGAATCTGAGTAAGCAGTCTGTAGTAAAAAAGTGTTGATATACTTCTGCTTAGTACTTTAGCATTAATTGCTTTTGAAAAATATGTTGTTTATTTAGAAGCCAAAATTTAGGAGTTGTGTTTTTGGACTCTGGTATCTGACTTTGTTTTAAGGTCAGCTATTCCATTCATTCTTTTAGGTAACTATTAGGAGTACTAAGACATATTTGGGTTATTCAGAGACTAAAAATTTCAGAAAGTCATAATTTCATTTTATTGGTTCAGTGTTTGAAAAGTCAAGTGAAGTCTGGTGCTTCAGATTCATTCCTTTAAAACTAGAATATTAAGCTTCTGACAGTGTGTAAAATTGTTGCATTTGAAAAGATGTGCTCTGATTTAACTCAAAGCAATTACCGTAAATTATCACTAGCGTAAGTCTAAAATGCTGAAGAACTTATTAGAAAATGTGTTCCTATTAAATCATGGAAGTGAAAACATTTTTAACTGTATCAGTATTTATTGTGAAACTATTTCTTTAAAAGGGAATAAAAAGAAGGAGGGAAACAACTATAAAGTAACTGGCAACTATCATGTTGCAGAAAAGCAACTTACAAGAGTTAATTTACTCCGACAGAGACCGAACTGCAATTGTTAGATGTTAGGCCTTTTAGTGCAGTAGTGGAGTGTGTTTGAGTCCTAGAGCAATAAAGATGGTATGAAAGAAAATCTATGAGATTACAGACACCCAGAAACTGGAACTTTCTAGAGGTACGTGGGATATTAAAACACACAGCTTACAGGTGTGTAAAATGAGTCCCTGACAGCAGAGGGTTCCTAGCACAGCACAGGTCTGTTGTCTGTCTCCTGTGCAGAACTGTGTAGCCCAGATGCCTCGCACTGGGACTCAACTTGGACACTGAAGCGGAAGCTTCTTTAATCTGCTCAGGTCTGTGCCTTAATCCAGATCTTGTTTTAATCAGACATTACTTCTGCAGTGATCAGCCCCTGTAGAACTGGTAATTATTTATCATTTGAGGCCTTCTCCCCTCAAAGCTCTGTCTGTTTGATTTATGTACCTGGCACCTCTTTTACCAGCTGCCATCCTTGTATGTATTTATTTGTAACTAAAGAGGAAAGAAAGTGTACTAAGTTCAAAGCCTTTAAGCTATACGAACACCTCATTTTATTGCTATGTAATGTTCTCCTGAAGTGTGGAAATCTAGCAAGACAAACCTGGGATGGTAAGAAAGGCAGAATACCTTACTTTTCATACCAGGAAAAATAATGTTCTGTTTTTTGACATAGGAACATCGCTGTTATTTAGTGAACATGTTTTCACTAGCTAAGTTTTTAAGGGAAGATTCATCTCAAGTCAGTACCTTGTCTTTTGTAATCACTATAATAAAGCCAAGCCAACTGGAATGTTAAAGATGTTTTGGGTTTTTTTTTTTTGTTTGTTTTGTTTTGTTTTGTTTTTATCCTTTAGATGAGGTTTAAAAGATTTGCTCTCTCTCTTTCCACCATGCTACCCATTACATTTTTTATCACTTCAATGCCAGTTGCTCAATATTGTGAATTTTGTATCCTGCAGCTCAAGATGTTTAACAAAATTAGCAGAATGCACTGCTCTCTAACACTGATCTGAGTGGCTGATTTACCCAGAATGATCTTGTTTGGGCACATCTAATATTCTTCAAAGACTGCTTTGCTCTAAGTTTTATCTGTGGGAAAGACTGCTCTCCTTAGTTCATGAAAAGACAATTCTTCCCCTGGCTGCCTATCCACTCAAAAAGGAAAAAGTTACCTGGCAGGTGAAAAGAAATATGTACAAGACATACAAGACATATCTTTAGTACCAAAGAAAACAGCTTTGTTTGTCTTTTTGTCATGGGCTTTTTGTGCGTGTGGAAGGAGATGGCTTGGAAGACAGAGACAATAATCCAGATTGGATTATGGCTTTATCTCTGGTGCTTAATTTGGATTTGGTGCCCAGATTCAACATCCAAATACAGAGCTGTTTCAGTGGCAGTAGGGTGCCTACAGAGTGTAAGTGGAGGTGGCAAGTGTTCCCCGCTAAGATCTAGCTGCCCCATAGGAGCTTGGGAGGCAGGAGCTGATGTTAGGTGTCCTTTGCAGCTCCAATGGGATGTTCCTAAAGTTCAGCTTTGGCCAGGAGCTGCAAGAATGGTAGTGAAGAAGAGGCTGGGAATGTGGTAGCTCGTTACCTCTGTAAGCCATTTTCAGTTACGTTTCCCTGGGACGCAGTAGTTCCATTTGTATGTAGATGTTTTATTCTGTTAAGTTTGCTTCCTCCACTGATCAAACAGATTGAATGTTTTAATCCCAGGATCCCTTTTGGTAGAGAGT
>VXAV01006843.1:122916-140779 GCA_013399715.1 Alectura lathami | reverse complement strand
AAATAAAGCATTACATACCTTAGCCTTGCCCTCATCTTTGGTTGCTACATTTCCTCACACATTCAATACAGGATGGAGATTCTCCTTAATCCTTCTTTTGCTATTAATGTATTTATAAAAACATTTATTATTGTCTTTTACTGCACTAGACAAATTGAGTTCCTGTTGGGTTTGGACCTTCTAACTTTCTCCCTGCACAGCTTGGCAGCATTGCTATAGTCCTCCTGAACTGCCTGGCCATTCTTCCAGAGATCATAAACTCTCCTTTTCTTCCTTAGTTCCTGAAGAAGCTGTCTGGTCAGCCAAGCTGGCCATCTCCCCCACCATTTTGACTCTCAGTGCATTGGGACAGGTGCTCCTGCTCTTTAAGCTTTTGATCTCGAAGAAGGCCCAGTCCTCTGCCTTCCAGAACTA
Source organism: Alectura lathami (assembly GCA_013399715.1). Taxonomy (NCBI): domain Eukaryota; kingdom Metazoa; phylum Chordata; class Aves; order Galliformes; family Megapodiidae; genus Alectura; species Alectura lathami. Next base: position 140,365 of record VXAV01006843.1, on the reverse strand, counting down.
CTTCTCAGGAGACCTTGTTTACCAGGCCTCTAAATAGGCCAAAGTGTGCCCTCTGGAAATCCAAGGTAGCAGTTCTACTAACGGCCTTTCCTAATTCACTACAGCTTTTATTTCATGATTTCTGTACCCAAGACAGCCCCCAGCCATCACATTTCATTGCACTTAGTGCTTGTGAAACATGTTAAGTTCACAAGCCTCCAAAACACAGCTTTCTATCTGTCCACAGAGCAACAGAAAAAAAAATCAAAAGAATTGTCTGCATAGGTCACTGCCAATAAGCTAACCTGGAGGATCACCAATTAATGTCAGAGTTTTTTACAGCACAATTGACCCATATCCACTGGGAAGTAGACTGAAACCATCAGTCGCTGTTTATAGCAGGACAGTGCCTCCTTCTGCAACCAACTTTCTATATGTCAGTAAGTCCTTACGTTTTGTAGTGGATCCTTGGATGTAATTAAAATGTTCACACCAACTGCTACATATGGAAAATTAACAAGTGCTAAGGGATTGCTCTAAAAATTATGTGAATATTGTCCACAGATGATTCTAAGTTTAATTTAGACCTGTGTATCAAGTGTTAATACAAGTCATTCTATGACGAACCCTACTAGCTAACTATAAATACGCTTCAGTAAGAAGAGTGCAAAAACCTTCTGAAATAGCTGTTTTTCATCCATCTGCTTACTGAATAATTTACCAGTAGGATTGCTAACTAATGGGCTGCATGCTGATGTTGTAGTATCCGGTTTGCAAGGAAAATATCTAGGTTCAGGGACCTACATGCAGACTGTACAGAGCAGTGTGGGTATGCTGGTGTGGGGAGAACCAATGTATAACTGAGAGTGTGACAGTAGGTTTTGTCCAGTGAAAGTGAGTGTACTAATTTGTGGTAATGATGTTATTACCCAGCATTAGAAATTGCTCTTAAGAGCTTTTTCATGTAATTATGTTTCACTTGATGAAAGATAAGACTGTAGTGTATTATTAACTGGAGAAAAGACACAAAAGTAAGGGAAGGGCATAGTGTTGCCCTTTTGAGATGGCAGTGCTCTACTTGTAAGCTATAAGGTTAGCTGCTGTATGCATTACTCATATAGGTGTTTGGGGCAGTATCTATGGCTTTTGGTGTGGTTCCTTCTCTTTTAAAGACCACAGACTTCACAACTTTTTTCTATTAGTGGAGTTTAGGATAAATGTCTCAAGTCTCCTTTCTAGTTCTGTTCCAGCTACTGAAATGCCCTAAAGTTTTGAATGATTTCAACAGTATATCTGTAGTCAGGCAAAGATCTCTCTGAAGCTGATGGGAGATTTGCCTCAGTTAGGGATATGGGATTTAGCCAAAGATGTTACACTGCTTATGTAAAATAGGAAAGTTTATCCTGCTAATGTCATATCATACTAGACTGAAGTCTACTTGTTTTGCACTGTTAAACATCACACCTTTTGTCACACAATGGAATTTGAGATAATGTATTTCCTCTGCTAGGTCTGTTTATGCTTGGAAATTTTCTTGCTGTATTCAAGTATTGAAAATTTATGAAAAGCACTAGCGTATTTCTTGCTATATGTTTTTTTCTGAGCACAGTTTTGTACCTTCAGTGTGGCTTGAAAACAATTTCTTGCCCACAGCTAGCAAGAAACAATGATTTCATATTTCCCAAAGTGGAAGCCAGTCAACAGCATTCCTCTTTATTGCAAAGAGGGGATACAATAATAAAAAGACATTTGCTGGTGGAATATTGCCAATAAAGTACAATAATACATTAAAGCACATACTTAAAGTTGAAATTTATGAGTTTGTTTTTCTGTGCCAGTCAACATATTTTCATATGTTAACATCAAAATGCAGACTCTCAGCAAAACCTTTAATAATAAAAACAGCAGCTGTCAAAAGCAAGTGGAGAATTTTAACTTTTGATATAGGGAGTTTATTTTGTGATTTAGTTTTTCCTTTTTTTTTTTTTTAATTCAATTTTATTTTCATATACTATTTTTTCTAATATAATATTCATCAGCTTGTTCCTTCATATACCCTTCAGTGGAGCTCTTAGACCAATAATCCCTCTGTTCTGCCCCTTTGTCTTCCAACAAAATTAATTCAGAAAATGAATATTTTGTTCAGAGAATAGGGAAACTATCTGAAGCTGGGGATAACATGATTTTTAATTAAGGTGAACAGCTTATATATTCCATATGTATAAAGTGCAAGCTCTCATAACTAGCTATTTGCTAAATAAAATTACACAATATAAACTTTCCTTTGTTTTTAATGGGGTCTTTTAGTATTTGCTAAACCATTCCTGTTTGTATGCACACAACGGCACAGAGTTTTCAGAAATAAAGGATGCTTCTTTAGGGACTAGCATAGTGAGGCTGGGTCAGGTTGTTAGAGTACCTCACCTATTTACTGTCTTAATACTAACCAATCTGTATGCAGTCAAAAACACTCTATTGTCTCTAATGCGCGTAAAACAAGGTATGGTAAATTTAACTGCTGCAAAACATGTCATGCAGAGCTCTGTGAAAGGTATAATTAGGTTCCAGAAAAACTAGTTTCAGATACCAAACTGACAGTTTCAGGACCAAAAGGATCATAGCTATCTTGCAACCTGCAGACCTCTGTTTATAGATGGCCATCTAATGCCATTGATCCAAAGCAGATCTCCGACTGACTTCCTTCTGAGCTCTGTGCAAGCACTGAAGACAGCGTCCAGCCAAAAGTTTGTAATGGAGAAAAGAAAGAGAGGAAACACCAGCATCTTAATATTGCATCAGTCCAACTGGTGCAGTCTGAAGTGATGCATACAGTATAACTGAACTCAGTAAATTCAGGCTGTATTTTTATATTTCTATCAATTTTGTTTTATTTGAAGATATGGGAGAATGTCTTTTATTGAAAAATAAATCATTTTGTATGCTTTTTAGTTTTTTTAACCTGAATATTGGCTAAAGGCAGTTCGAAAGTTTGTAGTTTAGTTTGTATCTGCTATTCAGGGAAAGCAGTGTGGCAATGCTTTAGGTACTTGTCTTCATTTAAGCACATATGTCATCTCATTGCAATGTAGTTGTAGGTACTTGGAGATTAAGATTTCAGAATTAAAAAGTAGGTAAATGAGGTAACAAGCTGAAGGTCAGTAGGAGCAATATTTAAGGACTGTGAAAGCATTAAGGAATACAAATTTATTGTATTCGAGAGTTAGACAAAACAGAGGCAAAATCTCCGTTCTGGTGGGCTTTCAGATCCTCAAAGAGCTATTGGGAAAGGACATTATTGTAGCTTTTTAAAGCAGTACCAGTGCTTTTGTTAATATATATTTATATGTAGAGGAAAAAATGAAAATGGATCCCAGCTGTTAACATGCTAGGGTATTCTGTGAAACAAAAGACAATGTTCTTAGTTTTATTGACAGCATGCCTTTAATTTAATTGGTTTGGACAAAGTAGACTTAAAAAAACATTGTGTGTCACTGCAGGTTCTGTTATTTTTCCTTGCAGACTGAAGTACAATGATAGGGATAGGTTCACATCTGTTTATAAACAACAATAAAACCATACTTATGTGCAATAAAAAAGTGAAGCAAAAAATACTGTGACTCATAACTTCCAGGTTATTCTTCTGCTTTTACTTTTTATTCCTGACCCTGCTGAAATTTACATCATAAGAAATAAATTAGTAAGAAGAAAAAAAGTGGAATATTGTTACTTTGAAACAGCAGGGGGATATAGCAATTAATGTAAATAGGTGTTTTAGTAAATATCTCCATAGCACTAACTTCCTGAGCTTGGCTATTTTTTTTTCAGCCAGCAAGCAGTTTCTTTTCAAGGACTATTTTTTCACCTATGTTCATTGTCTGACATCAGCCCTTCCTAAATGGTAGTAAATGAAAGGTTACAGTTCTGCAGGAGCCTGGCTATAGCTTTGTCCTTGGCTGGTAAGAAACTACTGAGTGGGGTTTTTGTACTTTTTTTTTTCACTGTTATTCAGATACTGATACTTTTAATAAATTGCTTGAGATTTCCCTCTATCCAATTGTGTGTGATGTAGTGAAAAGATTTGCTATCTCTGGTTTGAATAACCTGTGGACAAAGAAATAACTCGTCTACTACATATACCGTGTAGAACAAAACTTCCACTCCTGACCAGATAACTTCCTTTTAGAAAGAAGTTTCAGCAAGGAAGCAGAAGTACATTGTCTTCAGTTTCCTGGTGCTTTCATTGTGCAAGGTTATGTGTTGCAGATATTTCTGATCCTCAGAATTTCTTTAGTTAAATAGGTGTTTAACCCTGTGTACTAATCATGTTTTCCAATTGGTGATGATGTTAATGGCCAGAAATAATTGTATAAACCAAAATGATATCCTTTAATATTCTTACAACTCTTTACAATAAGCATTGTCATTTTCATAACTGTCATTAACAGTTTTCTCTACCCTATTTTAGTTTTTTTTTCCACAAATAATATATTTTTAAAAATATTGAAATACTTTGTATTTCTTTTGGGCTTTGTTTTGCACTTTGAAGCTCTGAGTGAATGATAAACCAAAATGGCTAAAAATTGTAGGATGAAGGAACCTAAAGACATAATAATTTGCCTAGGGAACTGTGACAAGTAAAGTTCAAGGTTATTTCTCGGTAAATGTTTCAGAGCAAGAGGCAAATGAGACTGCAGAAGCTAGAGGTAGCATCTGAATGTCATGCAGGACAGAAAGGAATGTACCTGGGTCACTGTAAGGCTTGCCAGTTCTTTCGGTCAGAGTGATGCTCTGATGAGCCGACAATGTGCTCTTGCAGCCCAGAAGGCCAACTGTATCCTGGGCTGCATCAAGAGAAGTGTGACCAGCAGGGAGAGAGAGGTGATCCTGCCCCTCTACCCTGCTCTCATGAGACCCCACCTGGAGCACTGCGTCCAGTTCTGGGGCCCCCAACACAAGAAGGACATTGAGCTGTTGGAGGGGGTCCAGAGGAAGGCCACGCAGATGATCAGAGGACTGGAGCACCTCCCCTACGAAGGCAGGCTGAGAGAGTTGGGGTTGTTCAGCCTGGAGAAGAGAAGGCTCCAGGGGGACCTGATAGCGGCCTTCCAGTACCTGAAGGGGGCCTACAGGAGAGCTGGGGGGGACTCTTTAGAAGGGCATGGAGCGACAGGACAAGGGGTAATGGCCACAAACTGGAAGAGGGGAGATTAGGCTGGATATTAGGAAGAAATTCTTTCCTGTGAGGGTGGTGAGACACTGGAACAGGCTGCCCAGAGGCTGTGGATGCCCCCTCCCTGGAAGTGTTCAAGGCCAGGCTGGATGGGGCTCTGAGCAACCTGGTCTGGTGGGAGGTGCCCCTGCCCATGGAAGGGGGGATTGGAACTAAATGATCTTTAAGGTCCCTTCCAACCCAAACCACTCTGTGATTCTGTGATGCTGGTTTATTTTGAAGTTGCTGTTTCAGTGTTTATAGTGTTGGGTCAGAAGGAACTTGCTAATAAATGAGACATATCCACACATCATAGGAAAGAAAATGTCTATTATTTGATAACTGATAAGAATGCATGCATGTAAAGCTGTAAGGTCTTATCCTGCTATCAGGAGACTCACAATTGTCTTTCTCTCTGTACCTTTGGGCAATATAATCACAGAATCATAGAATGGCCAGGGTTGAAAAGGACCATAAAGATTATCTAGTTCCAACCCGTATGCTCCAGACAGATTTGCCAACCACTAGACTACGCTGCCCAGGGCCCATCCAGCCTGGCCTTGAATGCCTCCAGGGATGGGGCATCCACAACTTCTCTGGGCAGCATGTTCCAGCGCCTCGCCACCTTCTGAGTGAAAAATTACCTCTTAATATCCTCTTCCTACATTGTATCTAGGTTAAAGCCCTGCTAATCAGCCCAACCAGATTGCTTCCTAGAATATTTTTGGCCCTTGTACTCAGTGACATCTCACCTGAAGCTAGCATTCCCCATTTCTCAAAGCTATGTTCCAGATCATTGTGCCCAAACACCTGGGTGCAACACAGATACAGGCTGGGAGCTGACTGGCTGAATACAGCTGTGCTAAGGTTTAGGGCAGGGCAAACAGCACAAATCTCACAACCCACATATCTGCGATGTCTGGAGTGCAGCCAGCAGGTGCAGGATCGTTGTTGCAATCCTCTGTGCAGCGCTGACCTATCTCCCCAGAGCATGGCTCTGGTTTTGACCCCCAGGGGTCCAGAAGGGATCCTGAGAAGCTGACTGGGTACTGAGCAGGGTTTCAGGATGGCTGAGAGCCTGGAGCACATGATGGTGCATAGAGGCTGAGGGACTGGAACATGCTTATTTGTGCAAATGTGAGAATAAATTTGGTAGCTGTCTCTGACTGCAGGTGGCTACAAACACTAGAGAGCCAAACTCTTCCAGTGAAAGCCAGCAAACAGATGGGGGAAATGACTGTGTATTGTGGTCTGCACTGGATGGAAGGGTTTAGCACTGGATTGTTTTTCCAGGGTTAATTCAGGCCCCTCTGTTCCTGGAGATCGATATTTGTGTTTATTTTTTTATGCAATCTGCTTGAGTGCTAAAGGATGACGAAGATTACAGATCAAAGTTTCTAAACTTACAAAAGTAGCCTTGCCTACTTATGGCCCCTGCAGCAGGACCTGTGCAAAGCCACAACCTGCTGTGCTGCAGGTGTGATCAATCTCTTCATTAGCAGTAATATCCCAGTGTTTCCATCTGATGACCTTCTGGAATGTGAATTTATTAGAGCTTTCTCATAGCTAGCCTAATAACATACGCTGTAGTGTAAGGACTGCCACATAAAGGACTAAGTATAGGTATATCAAGTACAGGAAGCACAAACAAATCTGAGATTGTTTGGGAAATAGGTTCCTCATCAGTGCTGGTGTGATCATTAGTCTGAGATTAAGAGATAGTTTATAGAAAATTTGAGTGAGCTTTTCAAGAGAAATAAACCAATGTACACTAAGAATTTGCATGTAATATTGTCCAGGTTTTGCTGTGTTGCAGCAGAGCCCAGCTGCATCACATTTACCTGTTTTTCTCCCCGTATATCATCAGTAAGGCTTCTTTTTTCTGTCAAGTATATTTTAGAGAGCTTTTCTTAGTAATTCTCAGCTGTGTGTAGATAACAAAACCCAGAGATTTTTAGGCTTTAAACTAAATGTACCCTGTAAAAGGAGTAAGATTTTCTAGATCTTATCAAAGTCCCATACAAATATTCTCTCTCATGTTTATTTTTCTAAGTCTTCCTTGACATCAGCAGGTGGCTTTGCGAGCTGGAAGTGTTTAGTTTTAATGGTGGGTTTCTTACCATCTCTCTTATTTGAGGCAGTAGATGTTCGATATTCTAGTAGAAGTGCCCCCAGCACCATGTCTTGTGGATTCAGTCCTAAAATTAGAGCCTTCTTCAATCTATTGCATAGCACAATCCTGCCAGAAGTATAGGAATCTGCCCTTCTTGTTCCTGGACAGTTACAACTGGCAAGGACATCCTGTACAGTCCATCACAGGTGTGAAGTTCTAGAAGAAAGGAATATGCAGTGTGTATAGGGAATAGATTAAAAGCATCAAGCAAAAATACAAGTCAGACTTCTGTCATGGGACTGCATGTAAGGCTGCAGTCAATGCGGAATTAGAAACCTTATTTATTTCACTCTTCTATTTTTGCAATAAAAGCAATGACTTTCTCGCTGTTGTCTATTTTGAAGTTATTTTCTAAGTATCTGCCAGTGACCTAGGAGGTGTAGCTATGGGGATGTTTTTAAATTGCACTGACAGTAGTTCTCCATGTTGCTCACCTAATAGCCTCAATTTCATTATGTAGTTACTTAGGGCCAGCCTTGCTAATTTAGTTCATGTGTTAGAAAGGAAAACAGGTGTATGTAGTTGCTGCCAAGTAGACGATGTCCCACAAGGGCTTCTGAGTATTATCCTTAAGGAACTGTAGACCTCTAGGATGAAAGTGAGTGCTGAGAAGTGCCAGTGGGAAAGGAAAGCTTCTTAACAGGCAACGTAACTTCAAGAAGCGGTTTTGTTTTTTATTGTTATTTGCACTTCTGTAAGTGTTTGCCTTCTTTATTTATGCCAAAAACAAATCTCCCAATAGCAATGAGGGTATGTATGAAGCGAACTGATTTTGCATGCATAGAAATCTCTGCTATGTGATATTTTGTAAAGTAATGTGTAAGGCTCTGCTTTTATGTTAGCATTGCTGTAATGGACTTCTGAGACATCTTAGATATCTGACTTACATAGCTAAAGCATTGAGGGCTTCTTTGCAGAGAGCTGTATATTTTTTCTTTTTAATTTACCCCTTCCAAATACTTATACATGAGCTTATTTGTGGCTTTGTGTTGAGTATGGTCATCTTGACCAATAAGAGACTTGGACCCCACTGAGAATTCTTGTTTCTGTTCTGAATCTGAGTTTTTGAAATAACTTTCATTAGGTGCTCAACATACATCACAAAATTGTGCTAGAGTAAATACAGATGGAATACTGAGCTGCTTCATTAAAATCACTTTGATTTGTGTAAGGCACTCTGATCACTTGTTATTTTAGATTCCCTTACTGAGATATAGGTCAGATTTAAATAATAAGTTGTGGTTGTAAAATCTTAATTAAATGATACACTTTTTTTGTGTAGACAAGCAGTCTTTAATCCATGTTGGAATGGGAGTATCTTCTTTCTGTTAGGGGGAAAAAAAACACCTTTTTCAAGATGTCAGGCTAGAGTTGTGGTTAGTATTAGTGGTTTAAAGCAAGAACAGTGATAAATCTGGCCTTCAATTCCAAGTATGTCCTATTGTTTAGAAGACTGTTGTTGTTTTTGTTGGTTCTTTTTGTTGTTGTTGTTTTGTTTTCTGTTATCCCATTCAATAACAAAAAGCTTAAAAAAATAATAAAAAACCTCATATTGTTCAATTATTTCCTTTACGTAGGATCAGCTTCTACACTGCTTTGCAGTTTTTGCGGTACAGTGGCAGAGTAACATAAAATGGCTCAGAATAACATTTTTAAGAACTCAGTGTCCTTTTCTACCCAATTGCAATTTGCAGAACAGTGGCATAAAGTCTGAAATAGTTTGGTAATGGTGTGGGATGAGATCCTCAGGCAATCTGATCTTCTCATGCTAGAAACCTGAAAAATCATACTGAAGATGTTAATGTCCCACCACCGCAACTGAGAGTTGCATTTGGCATAGTTTGCATAGGTGTAAAGGCATGGTTATGCAATATACTGAACACCACAGAGAAACAGAACCATAGGTTTGGGGTTGGCTTGTGCTTTACTAGAATTCTAGTTTACACAAGTTCCTGAGTCACCTTCAGCAGTACTGTACTGAATATAAAAATTATTGCTAATCTCCATGCAGTTCTCAAGCAGGCAGAGGCAATAAAACTCTGGTTGCTATTCCTCCCTCACTGCCCCCTCCTCTCTCCTCCTTTTTATTTTTTATTTTTTTTTTCTCCTCCTCTGTCCTCTGCAGGGCTGCTTACAGCTGGGAAATAATATAATGTCTGATCTAAAAATATCTTGTGGAATCCACTTTTTATCCCAAGAAGACTCTTATATTTCTTTGCAATAGCTTCCTTGGTAGGCACAATCTAGATTCATTATGGATACACAGAAGAAGGGGATTTTGTGAGCCCCTGGTGTGATTCTTGCTATTCTTTTGTCTCTTTCTTTCACCCTAAGTAAATATAAACAACATGTAGACAAGACAAAACCTCAGCAATGAACAAAAGCTGCCTTCTTGTTATCCATCAGTATTATTTAAGTAGGACATGCTGGGCTGTTCATGATACACTCATACTGTAAGTGATAAGCTGTAACGTATGGTATTCATTTACTTCTCCATTCCAACAGTAATATAGCGAGGACGATAAATTTCCCTGTTTGTTCTCTGACCCACTGTTCTTGGGTTAAGCAGCATGTTTTGTCTACATTTGTCAGTTGTTACAAGCTTCTAGCTGCTGTGGACTAGGCTATTGATGAAACCTGGAAAATGGAGCCTTGAATAATGTATAAAGCATTAAACATGCAACCATTTCACTGGGAAAAAAAGAGGGAGAAATGTGTATTATATGTTTTCTCTGTTGTAGCTCCTTCATTTACAAAACATATTTGTCAAGTCTTTTGCTAAGAATAATGCCAGGATGCAGTTTCCCATCATTCTTCTTAATGGGACTGTCTTAGTGTTACAGTAAACAACCATAAGTCTTGTGCCACAGCCACTGCGCAGCGTACTTAGTTTTTTTTCAGCTTCCAATTAAGGGTATTTTAAATTTGCCATCTACAGTCATAGGAGTGGTTGTACAATTTCTGGCCTTGCATCAGGAGAGGGACATTAAGAAAATGAGTGTTTTAAAAGGCAACAGTGCATTTGCAGGATTACTGTGTGACAGAAGTGTGTATGTTACTGGGTTCTTAGAAGCTCAGTCCTTGGATGAGCAGTGTATTCAGAGGCATTACTGAAAATAAATTTTTAAATACAAAAGTGGAGGAAAAAAAAGCAACCTTACTTCTACCTGTTATAGCAATCTGTTATCAAAAAAAGTTGGTACTGATTCATGTATTGTACTGATCCATGTATTTTGCTGAATGAATTTATGTGATAAACCATTAATGTGTGTTTACATTAGCAAATGGAAATCTCTATCAAATTTGTGAGACCAGAGTCCAAGTCTTCAGTGTTGTGGATCAATACAGCTACATCAGTGTCAGTGCAACTCTGCTGATTTATATCAGCTGAAGCTCTGGTTTATTAAATTCTTCCTCTTTTGGAAACATGTATCAGAGCAGTGGTAAGTTGTTGGGTCTAATTTTGCCCCAGTTGGACGTGCCATAGAATTCACCATTACACTGGGAAACTTCAGTAAAGTGGAGATTTTTTTGACATGCAGTTTGATTATTCTGACCAAGGTTGAGCTATTTTGATGAATTGTGTGGAGGACATTCATGGTGCTCCCATTTGTCCTGTGTGGGTTCTGTAGATAAACAGCAATGTAGTGTTCAGAGCTGGGAGTTCATTACCTTCCACAAGCATCAATTTCATGTGCAGATTCAAAGATTTTATTTAAAAATAAGATACAAGTGTGAGTTTTTTTCATGTTAAGCATTTCATGGTTTAATATGGTTACCTTTATAAACCAAGAATACTGACTTGCTAAATGTAGGTTTCTGCATACAAATCCCACGCAGCGAGGTGCACTCCAATGGCAATATAGCCCATCAGTTCCCTTGAGTGTGACTCCTGAAAGCCTGACATGCTGTGCAGATGGGAGGAGTACGCGCGTGTGCAGAGGTGTAGCTGCAGGACTCCCATTAACTTTATCACAGTGACACAGCTAAATGTCTGCATATTGTGCTAAGTATTTGCTCCTAAAAGTGTTTCTCCTCTGCAAATTATTTGTCAATGCAGAAGTAAAATTGTTTATGACACAAAGAGAGGAATGTGCATGTAATTGAAGGCTGAAATATAAACGATATAGATTGTGAATCTTCTGCCTTTCTTGGAGGTCTTCATTATCCAGCAGATGTGATAAATACACACTGGAGCAGAATATCTGCTTCACATAGCTGATAGGATCAGAAAAGAGATTATTTAGGCAGGGTTATTCATCAGGAACACAGGAACTGTTAGGCTCTTCATGCAGTAAATTGATACATGTAGCATGTATTGCTAGGGCATGGTTTTAATTTGACTGCTGTAAAAGGTGATTAGGATGGCTTTCGAGTAGGAGAGTTTATTGTGATTTTGGATAATTTCTTTTTTAAGAAAAATACTTTTCTATAGCTAAGGTGTTTTTTTTTTTTTCAGTGGCTCTTCAGTTGTTGTGCACACAGCATTCAATTGCCTCAATGCCCAGTGGTAACCTCACAAATCTCCTCATGGTTACCACATTGCTTATTGGCATTTGAAGAGATTAGCTCTCGGTTTTTAATGCAGATAGACTCTTCCTTTTAGAACTAGTTGTCTGGGCCTTCCTGTGTGCTAGGGATGATTCCATTGTTCCTAGGAGGAGTGTGGGTTTATGCTATTTCTGCACATGGATGTCTATGACAGGCTGATGTTTAACCTTAAGACTTCATTATGAGACTCCATCATAACCAGCATCCCAAGATATTGTCAGTCTATGATTTTGAATCTCTGGCATTACTTTCAGCTTTTGATTTACTGACTATGTTCTTAACATGAACCTTGCTAGTTTAATTCTCATCAGTGCTGCTGTCCGCAATTCATCTTCTGAAGAAAATTATGATCCACTGAAAAGCAGGAGGAGATATATAATTCAAGAAGTTTTCAAGATTCATTTTCAGGAAGATAAAGTGCTGAACACATTATATGCTGAGTAGGGTTCTTTGAACAGTAACAATGCCACCTGCAGCACTAAACATGTATTATGAATAAATGTTTTATTGCAAGCAAGCCAGTAAGAGAAGTGGTCAATCATTATTGCCATGTCTTTCCCAGCAGATTAAAGATTCTTCTTCTGCAGCTGTAATGACTTCTGCAAAAAAGTAGACGCTAGAGAACTGGGCTCCATTTTTGAGTCTCAGACATTTACAATAGGCAACACGGAGCATGCATTTCTAGAAGAGATAAATGGAAAATGTCTAAATACAACACTGTAAAAGAGTTGAAAGAACTCTTGCACTGCTGCAGTATGCCTGATTAAAGTGGTGTGCTCTCCAGAGGGAATATATGAGGGTACCAGTAGGTGCTGCTACCGACTATCAATAACACTGGAGTAATGTGTTCTGTTCTCTGTCCTACTATGTAATTAAATTAACAGTAGCCCAACTTTACATCATAGATGTTGTGCAGTAAAACAGAATATGAACATTTAATTTCAAGCAAGAAGCTACAACTAGGTAACAATGCTGGATGAAGAAATAAAACAGACTGAATTCTGGGGTTGCTTATACATAAGTTATTGAAACTATTCCCAGTAGAACCTGAAGAAGAATTTGGCCTAAGGTAGAACACATTGAAAACCTAATATTTATACTACTTTCTTACCACTTTGTGCTACTCCACTGATTTCAAGACACTGTATTGACATAAGTTAGGAGTGGGGGAAAAAAATAACTAGCTCTCTGGCAAAGGGGTCCTGATTCTGTTTCTCTGAAGTCAAATGGAACAATGCCACTTTAATCCTTGTAGAACAAAGCAGAATAAAACCTGAGATTTGTATATGGTACAGTCTGCACATAGTTACCTGAAAACACTTTTTCTTGGTCTTGAGATAAAATGAAAAATTAAGAATTTCACGTTAAAGTATCAAAACTTTTTTTTCTTTTTTTTCCCAAAACACAGCCCTCTAAAACAGATTGCTTTTCCAGATTTTTGAGCTGTTGAATTTGTAACAGATAATATACCTAATAACCTTTTTGCTCCCCTTCACTAATTGCTTTGGAGCAATTTAAGTGGCTCTCACATGTTGTCCTGGATAAAAGTTTTGCCATTCTGCTTCTTCTGACCTGCAGCTTGTCTGTGCATTGTGTGTGCATACTGAGTGGATATCAGCAAGGCTGTAGGAATAGGAACAGAGCGCCTTCTGTTACGGAGATGCTTGGAGAAATAACCAGACTCCTGAAATGCAGAAGTCTAAGCTAAGAAAGGCTAATTCTAAAATGGCTAAATGCCGTAAGTTTCTGACCATAACTGTTTTTAAAAACCAACAGTCAGTGTGAATTAGCAGTGATAGTTTGATTTCCCATTTAATGATACAGAATTTTAGCAGCACACAGGATGCTTCCATGTCCCCTTGTTCCTTCTGAAGATGGCTGACTACTGGTGACATGACAGGCGGTGACGCTTGGACTCTGGTGTGTCTGCTGCAGAGCTCCCCTAAGAGCCCGTGGGAGTACACAGTGCTTCGTGAGTGAAACTTGCTTTTTCCTGAGAGATTGGTCTCGCCTCCAGGAGCCCAGTGGTCAGAGGCACTGTTTGTAAAATGAGTTGCTTTCTGTGCAAGAGAGACACAGCATCCATAGTTGTACAGCATTGCTGTATTTTGGATTTTAAACAACTAGATGCCACATAAATAGGTATCACTCTATTCTCAGTGGGTGGTTTTGGGTTTTCTTTAGTTGTGGGGTTTTTTTTTTGTTTGTTTGTTTGTTTTTAAGAAACAGAGCCAAGTCAGTTCTCTCCTGAATGCTCCACATGCCAAGGGAAGGACCAGCGTTCAGCTTGCACTAGGGAGAAGGAAGATCAGGATCTGTGTATCTCTCGTCCAGCCAGGGCATGGTTGAATTTGGAGGTGTGAGAAGAGGGAGTGCAGGAAGGAGCGCCCAGCCAGGACCTTCCTTCTCCTGCAGTCTGGCATGGGGTCAGGACTGCTCTCCTTCCCTCTCGCCAGGTACACGTATTTCTTTGAGGCTCTTTAGCATCTTAGCAAAAACCTCCAAGTCTCAGCTGCTGGTGGGGAAAATGTGAAGAAAGCAACCTTTAGTGAGGACTGCAGAACTTGAAACATATATATAAAATCCTATTCAGCAACGCTATTCTTTGGGAATAATTGATTAACGTCTAGGGAAAAAAAAAAAAAGGGGGCAAATACAGAGAGTTATGACGTATATATGAAAACAACTTTTCATATTTTTACTAACTGGATGACCAATCAATATTCTCTAGGTGTGTTTCTTGCAGAGAATTATCTTTATGGTTTAGGATAAACTAAGTTTCATTAATTTTTGGTTTCTTAATTAAAATGCACACAAAATTATAACGAAAAATTTTCTGAACGCTTTGTGTGTCTACACTTTGTAGACATTTCTTAATTTTGGAATTTTGCTTGAACTACAATTTTTGTCTTAGATTTTTTTTAATAAGAATTGCATTTTTTAATGTTATATGTTGACATTGTGGTGAACTGGGTTGAGAAGAATGTTATGGAATCAGGATCCATGCTTCCAGTGTAGGTATATGTAGGTTTTTCTTCTGCAGATGAAGTTGTGTAATGTTTTTCAAAAACGTGGGTGATGTTTTCAGGATCTGTTGTAATTGTAACTTCCTTTAAAAATACTCAGAAAGATGAATGAAAATTGAATGAACAATAAATATTAATATACAACAATTCCTATCATGAAGAAATGTTTTCATCTTTCTTTTCATTGAGCTTCTAAAGATTCTCTGTGATGCTCTTCCTTTCCTCTCATATTTGTAAAATTAATCAATCCAAGATAAAAATTGACTTCTAGAAAAGCTAGCACTTGATCCATGTGTGATGATAAAATGAATAAATAATTTGGTCTCTCCATCTTTTGAGGAAGCTGATTTAAAAAAAAAAAAGTCATGATTGATTGTCACTTACTTCAGATCAAATAAAAAAATATTGATCACATGAGTAATTCTTCCTTAATTGTTCACCTCCCTCAAAAGTTCTGGTTACTACTTAGAAAACAAAATGCAATTCTTGGTACTTTCTCATTCAAAGTTGCTAGATGTAAAGGAACTTTTAGAAACAATACAGAATCCATTTGTCAGGATAATAACAATTCTCTATAACAATTCTTTCTGCCTCTTCCTGCTCCCCCTACCCACATTAATTATAATGCTCTTGCAGAACAGATCTTGATTCCCTTTTTTATTAAGGTTGTTTCACTCTATTATTGATTAAGCTTATTTCCCATGATAAATAACCTTCCTGTCAAAAAATGATTTATGAAAGCTAGTGGTCTTTCTTTTTCCAGTTTGCTTTTCCTGTGGTTACATATTACATATTATCTCCTGCTGACTGGTTTGGGCAGTCTTTGAATCTACAGTTACTGGTTCTCATTAAGACAGCTGAATTTCAGTGCTGTAAAAGGCTTAGAGATTTATCTGGTGAATCATTCAATTCTAAGTCAACAACAAGCATCTTTCTAATGTTGGAGTATAGTCTTGTGATATGCCTTTAAACCTTCAAAATGCTAATACAGTAAGGTCACTGCGATGTACTTGCAGAGAGCAGCTCTTTGGAAGAAGCATACTTCATTAACTTTTCCCTGTATCATCCAGAATAACCCAACAATTGTCCACAAAGACTGAAAAATATAAATCTGCAATGGAAATCATAAGCTTTTGGAATGCTAGGAGTCCAATCTGGATTGCAATCTTTCTTTTTCCACCATACGTATTGTTATGTGTATATTTAAAATGCAAAAGAGCTCCTTAGAAGACAACGCTGTTTTATGGCAGCTATTGAGATTGAAGTGTGTTTTAGATCTGGTATGATTTGTTCTGTTCTGTCTTCATTCCAAAATTAAATTCTAATTTGAGGAGCTGAAACATCTTGAGCTTTTTATTTAGCAACCATTTTCTTTCATGGGGAAGGGATGCAGGGTGGGTGTCAACTGAGCTTGCTGTGGGTCTGGTGGGAAAGGTAGCAGGAGAGGGAAACACGCTTCACAGAAATGTATTTGTTGATTGGAATACATGTCTTTTCTTATCCATTTTTGTCCTAAAATTTAAAATATGTGGTCTTGTGAATTCTTTTGATTAGGTGAAAAAACTGGAAAAGAGACAGGGTGTCTTTAACTTGTGTTTAGTGAAGAAAACTATTCCAGAGGTTCCTTAATATGTCAAGAGCTGAGCGCCTTTCCAGGCAGTGGTCTGTCCAAAAACTATCATGCACGTTTCCTTCATATTCTCAGAATTCTTCATCTGTGTCTAGGCTTTCTCCCTTGTTTTTTCTCATTTCATCTGTGGTTTATGGCATCCATTTGTGCAGTTCCAAGTGTTTTAAATATGTAATGCAGCACAAACAATTCAAGGGCAAGGTGAATAGAGCTTGTTGTTTGGGTAGCAGGATGGTAACTGTCTTTTGATCTGTGCCTGACACTGCAGAGTCCTGAGCCACAAGCAAGTTTTCTGTGCAGTAGAATGATACAAATGAGCAGTGTTGAAAATCATTCTATGAAGGAATGTCTGCTTTTCACAAATCCTGAAGGCTGACTGTACAACCCTACCTTTAGTAACATTTTCACATAATTCACATTACAATTCTGTGTAGACAGATATTGCATTAGACTGACCTTAAAAAAAAGAAAAAATAAAGAAAAAAAGATTGCTCTTACATACCCTTGAACGATTGCATGAAAATTTTAGTGCTTATAAGTGAAAAAGCACAAAGCAAAACCTAACGTTGTCATTGATTTAATTCTCAGTCTTTGTCCCTTCCAGTAGGGTCTCTTAATAGGAAGTAATGGTAACTACATAATCAAGATATTTTCTGAGTCAGTAGCAGAATTAGAATCCTGGAAAGACAGCAGGGTGAGATTTGATGTTTTTAATACCTGAAGCCAGCTTCACAGAGAATGAGCCAATGTCACAAACCTAACAAATCACCAGAGATAAATGCTTTTTACCTGTAGTAGCTCTGTCCCCAGAATTAATTTTTATAAGAAGAATTTTACAACTGTGGTATTTTTTTCTCCTTGTCTCCTGCTTAGCTTGCAAA
>VXAV01006843.1:104902-122877 GCA_013399715.1 Alectura lathami | reverse complement strand
AATTATTTTTTTTAATCTTGTCTACTGTTGTGGGGCCATAATATTTCACCTCTCACACATTTTAAAAGGACTACTTGATCCTGTGACAGATGATAAAATCAAAAGGGCTGGTAAAGGACGATACTTTCTCACTCTCGTTTAGAGTGGCTTCTCTTGAGGTGAGATTCACTGCTTGTGGTCCCTGGCCTTCTGAGGTTAGAGGTGTTCATCTGTGTGAAAGATGTTTCCCTTCTTACGTTTCTGCAGTAACTGAACTCTCCAGATTTCTTCAGTGTATTATCCCTGTTTGAGAGGCAGTGAAGTGACAGACAGGAAGCCTGACATCACAGGTAGCCTATAAAGCACAGCGTGGAGGAGCTGAGTCTGGGGCTCTGATCCCACCCTAGTGCAGGGAGGGATCTTGGTTGGCCAAGGTGGTGAACGTGAAGTAACAGCTCAGCAATGCCTGCTGAGATGAAGAGCTGTGCAACAGCCACCTCAGCAGTCATTTTCTGGATAACCTATGTTGTTATATATTTATTCATAATTGTTAAACAGCTACTCAGAAACCTGCCATTTCTGAGAATGCTTTCTGCAGTAATTAACAGTTATTAAATCTACATATATGCATTTATATTAAATCCACGTATATGCATTTATATTAAATCCAAAGGCTTAACTCTGTGAAACTATAATAAAGGGTCTTATTGTGCCCAGAGCTGTTGTGTGGCTCTTCAAGTCCTTTCTGCAGAATATTCTATAAAAAAANGATTATCTCAGCATTATGAAAAAAAAAAAAAAAAAAAAAAATTAGAAGATGTGCTCATCACATATTTTAGTTAGGTAATAGTGGAATGATTATTAAGTAACCAAACGAATGAAAGCATGATGTATTTCAATATAACAGGCTAACAGTTTTTTTTAAATAATGTATAGATATGCAGGTGGAGATAAAATTGAATATCTATTTGTTCAAGTTTAATTACTAAAAGAGTTATTTCCCCTGAACTCAGTAATTCATTTTAAGCCTTTCTGGTTTAGGTTCATCTCAATCTGTTTAGAAACTTGCAGAGATGACTGGCTGCAGTCACTGTTGGTCTGGAGGGAGATATGAATTAAATACTGAATTGTGAGATTAAAAGGACTAAGTCTGTAATGTGCTGTAAGAACCTAAAGCCCAGTGGAAGAGAAGACTATGCATCCTTAAGCCACTTGTCTCACTTCTGATGGAGGATTGCTCTGGGGACTGGGAAGGCCTCAAGCACTATCCTGCACGATCACGATGTCTTGTTTGAGGCACGAGAACTTTCCCTGGTGGTGGTGTATGAGTACATGCAGAGCTAATCTCAGCACAGCACATACCCTGACACTTGAGCATTGGCCACTCTGACTGTGCCTCTTGTGGGAAATCTTCTAGAAGCAGATGTGAAGATTATAAGATTTGCACCTTTGGCAGAGCTGGAAATACTGCATGCTGTGGAAGGTACGCTTTCAAAATGACAACCAAGGCTTCTGAGGCTACACAGAGACAACGTTGTACATGTGTATCTTGACTGGTGACTACTACTTTTTTTTTTTTTACTTCCATTTATATTCCATTATCCCCATATGAAAAGCCTTATCAGTGCTTCAGTGTTTTGGTGAACACAGGTCTTCATCTGACAAGTGGATCTATTCTTTTTCAATCCAAATCTTCGTTGGGTTTATTCATTGCCTATGTGTTATATAAATCAGCAATTGACAGTAGAAGTGTTTATGCATCTAAGGGTCCAGAATTCACTGCCCAAAATAACTCAGCACCCTTGAAATCATGGGGACTAATAGGGACTTATTTCTTAGAGGTGTTGACAGAGGTGAATGAAGAAACAGATTAATACAGCTGCTTCTAAACTTCCAATTTGAAGGAAATCTTCAAATTATGGTACTTATAGTCACATTCTTTATCTCTCTTTCACTAAGGCAGTCCATCTGGTGGGTTACCTAGAGTGTCAAATCTGAAGTTATTGTCATCCTAAGAGTTTTGTAAACTTGTATTATGCATGGCATCTTACCAAAGCAGGAATAAGAACAAGCCACTTACTCTACGTGGTTTCATCTTTCCAATGGTGATTTTATCTTTCAATCATGTGTAAGATCATTGTTTTATTTCAATGATATATCTGCCACAAACATTTTTGTTCATTTGTTTTAGTAGGAGGGTATATCATCAGTGAGAAGAGATTGATATTTTCAGAAACAGTGAATTGTTCTGATTTCCAGAAATAGCCATGTTAGGAAGAAATATTCTGATTACTTGAAGTGTCTGGCACTAGGGATTCAACAATAAAAAGTAGCTAGGGAGTAATCAAGAGGCCTTGCAAGAACCCTAGAGATGCAGGAAGTGTTCATATTCCAGCAATGTTGTTGTGAATGTAATCAATTTCTTATTTGAGAAGACTGGCTGATCCTTCTAAAACTAAATAGGAAGCCATTTTCTACACCAAGGGTTCTGGCCCATCACTATTCACCATATACTGTGGCTGTTATTACTGTTGCAATTAACCAGACAGATCTCCTTGAGACTATTTTTTTTTTTACGTATATCTAAGATTGATTTCGTATTCTTGATATATTACATTGAAAACTATTTTAAGACTAACAGATTTTAGGCAAACTTAAAATTAAGACATTCATGCACAGAGGTCCTGTGAAGTGTTTTTCACTGAGTGGTCATCTGAAAATTAATACTGCATCCACTGAAGAACTTCAGCCTTTTGCAACTTGTAATTTCAGAACCCGCAGAAAGCTTTCCTCCCACAGCTCTGGGGGAAGTACGGGAGTAAGACTAGAACATAGATGAGTGAGAGGTATACTGCAGCAGGATTTTTGCGCAAAATAGGATGGACTTCTGTGAGAATTAAAGTTGTCTGCTTTAAAGGGGAAAGCTGCTTTTCATTTAGTTTGAGATTGCTTTTTATTTAGTTTGATAATCACTCAGAGGCCTATCCCCCATGTTGTAAATTATCATTGTTTTTATATGATGATGTTGGTTTCCATTGAACATACTATGGCTTAATAGTACTGAAGAAGATAATGCTCAGAAAGGAAATAGTCTAAGAATAAATGAGATACTGCTCTACTAGGAATATTCACCACACCTAATCTCCAGTAATGAGACACTTAAATAGAAAATACATGGAATGGCTGAAGAGAATTTGAGTCAAACAGCCCCTTCAGGTGCACTTGGCAGCTGTATCTGCAGGTGTTTCAATGTTGCTGTGCAGGATGCTGGGCTGCAAGTTTACAAAGGTTATGCTCAAAGTTTGAGCAGCACATTACTCTCCTTGACCATGCATAATGAGGTACCTGCATGTACAGTGAGGTCAGTATGTCCCCTCCTGAATGCTTCTTCCTCTCATTCTTTCTCTTATCGTTGGTGGGGTCTCTTCATGTTAATCATCCTCACAACTCAGGTGCCAGTTTTCAGCAACTTTGATTTACTTTAAGGCCAGATAACCTGAGTTGAATGTAAAGTGAATCCTGTTAAAGCTCTTAAAGTGCTTTCAGTTCGTGTGGATGGAAGGTATCAAGGAGGTACTGTTTTACGCAGTCATAATCGTTTGTTCATTTAAAAAGCATGATTTGAGCTACTTTTCACAATTTTGTGAATATTTTATATTTCTTTGTATTGTTTTAATTTATTCCCATCTATGTTTTGAAAGGAAAGTAACAATGTCATATTTTGGTATTTTCTCAAAGCTTTTCAGACAGGTTTGTTGACCTCCCTTTAAATTTCCTTCAACTCATCACCATTTACCTCTATGTCAGCCTTCCTGACACGCATAAAAATTAGGATGAATGAGTAAATGAGCAGTTTTTTTGCTGTGTAATTTTGTGTAGATTGAATAAATATTTGTATTATTTATTTCTTTGTGATGAGGACTTATTGGAAACCTAGTGGGAAGGCTACATTAGTGTTTGAAGTAAAACTAGGTGCTTGTATCTTGGAGCTTCCCCTCCACTTTCACTCAAAGAGTGAAATCTAATTAGCAGCACCAATCTGGCTACGGCTAAAGCGTTTCCTTCAAAAAAAAAAAAAAAAAAAAAAGCTTTTTAGGAAGTGCTTTAAAATTATCAAAAATGGAGGTCAAGCAATGGCTTTATAACACTCCATTGAGCCCTCTATGTGCCAATTTACATTTTTCATCCTTAGCTTAAGGTTGTATTAATAAAGAAGAGGTCTGCTGCACATTATGCATCTCCTGATCTCGGCTGTTTCACAGGAACAGTAAGCTATGAAACTTCAGAGTGATTTTTGCTATAATAATCTGCTTCTGTTCCTACTGATGAGGATCTAGTGCTCCTCTTTCTGACCTTCCATGTTCGCCAGCCAATCAAGCCTGAACAGTTTCAGGAGTGTTAAACTTCACAGCTATTTCTGTTACTCTGAGGTCTGTCCCCATCGATTTTTAAGAAGTCAGCATGCCAGGAATTCATGTCAGATGTCAGCAAGCCTCAGAGTCACCAATGATAACCTGCTGTCTCAGCACATTGTAGCAGAACAGAGCATTCATGTTGTTCTGTTCCTGATTGTCTAGTGAATTGGGAAAACATTGTGTAAAATACAGCAGCTTCACTGGTGAGAAAAATTGCTGAACAGCACCTGCATAGTAAAGCAAGACCATCTGCTTATTTTCCTGACCCTCTATTTTTGCATCTTGGTATCTGTCTCATTTTTGAAGACAGGATCATGCAGCGGTTTCCATCAGAATATGTATGCATCTATTCAAGGAAGAGAGGGCTGAGAGAGACATCAAGGGCTGGACGGTGTTTTCATACAACATGGAATTTTCTCATGGCACTCACTGCTACAAGATACCAAAAGGAATTCAGCACTGCTCATTAAAGCCGGGTGGGCTATTTATCTCAAAAATATACACATCCAAGACTTTCTCTAGTTTTAAATCCTTATACTTTAACCAGTGAGGGTTGAAGGGATGTTAATTCTTCTTTCAGAGCATAAATCATTTTGCTAGGGGTGATCAAAGAGATGCCTCCTATTATCCATATTTATTATTTTTCCTCTGTCTGTGTGGCAGTTGTAATGCTTTCTTGTTTAGCGTGTAGCAGTGATTGCTGTAATAACCACTGTAATAGACCAGTTGAGTTTATTCCAGTTTAGTAATTTTTATACTCTAATATAAGTACTGTCCCTTGACAGTATGAACACCTTCTGCATTTTCTTTTTTTTTTTTGTTATATGACATCTAAGAAAGTTACACTGCACTAAAATTCAGCAACTTCTGTTGTTGTGGGAGCAATTGTGCTCTTCCTTACTGGAGGATTCATAAACCTATTCACTGTAACATTCTGGTTAGACTGAAGACAGCTCGTATTGATTTTTTTTTGTTGTTTTTTTTCCCCTTCCTCTTCTCTTCCTCCATTTTTTATTTTCTTGTGCTTATCCATGTGGAGGACAAAGAGAAAATCTAAGTATTTTTCCCTTAATCAGGCTGAGAGAAAAGGAGGGTTTCAAGGTCAGTTACAGCGCAAGATGCCTTTTATGACCTCCATCACCCTGTCTATTTCTTCTGCCTTAAGAAGTGCTGGGTTTTTTCTTTGTTGTTGTTGTTTTTTTCCTAAGACACCAATTATGGTACACACACTTACATGGGATTTTTCCATTCGGGCTTGTATTTGCTCTCAAAGTGAAGCCCCAGCTCTCCCCCAGTGTTGTTTTCATGATGTGAGCTTCTGACCTTTGGGAAACTATCCTGAACTTCATGAATTCCTTCATCCCTCACTTCACTTATTACAGCTAGTGGTTACTATTAGTCTTATGCTGTGTTAGCAAAAGACTGTGCAGATGGGGAATATAGATTTTTTTTTCTTTTTTTTTTTTCAGTGAGGCTAAATTGGCAAAATATATAATGCAGTATCAATTGCCCTTGGTGCCCCAAATTCTTGCCTTTGTTAACTAGGTTGCAGCACCTGTTGGAGATAATCTGCCCACTGACTGAGAAAAGAATGTCAGAAAAAGTGAACATGTCTGTCTCAGATTTTGTCCAATTTATCTTTTGATAAATTTGATGTCGTTCTTCACTGCAATGCTGAGGTACCTGTGTGCTTTAAAGCATTTATCCTCACAAATCCCTCACAATGTGAGGTGGTACTGTATTCCTCATTTACATAGAAACATTGAAGCATGATGAAATTGTATGATTTGCCAGATTAGCCATGGCATCCCTGACAGAGGTACATGAATCCAGAGTTTTTGACCAGTCTGCTGCTCTAACCTCAGGTTTTCCTAATTTGAGACGTAGGTATTCATTCACTCTGAAAGCGGTTGAAACAACCAAAGACATTCTTGCCTTGTACCTTCCAGCTGAGGGTATTCGATAGAGGGTGTGTGTGTGTGCTTTACGAATCCATCTTCATCTTTAAAAGACAAGAGGTGTTCCAATATTCAGAGTTTGTTATATGAATTTTGTTTTATGAAGAGAAAAAAGAATTGACTAAATCTTCCTGAATTTGTGATAAAACAAACCAGCTCCCGCCCGCTACGCAGATGCATGAAGTATTAGGAGGGATGTTTTAGAGGTAGGAAGAGTTCCTGTTCTTTGTTCCTTTATGTTGTCATCTCCATCTATACTAATGAATTTCTTTATCCATTGGTTATCTTCTCCTTCCAAATTCATCTTTGATCTGATGTCTCTGTTTATCTTTGTGTGTCTTTGTCTTAGAGATCTGTTGACAGTGTGGTTGGAAGTGTTTCAAGGTTATTTCAGATGATAAGTTTAATGCTTTGGTGCATTCAAAAGAAGGCAATATCCCATTCTTCTTTCTTGTTCAGTGAACTCACATTTCAGCTTGCTTGTGATGCTAATGATCATACACGCAGTCTCTCTCACCCCTTCTTTACCCATACAAGATGGTTTACACAATGTTCTAGAAATTGTTTGTTGCATAGTTTTTTGTATTGTTTAGCAAAGTTATACTCAGCAATGTAAATGTATTTATGTTTGCCATGAATGATCAGATAAATATATCAAATCCTACATTTTGTGTGTTTGTTTAAACTAACACTAATGCAATCACCATACATGATATGCAAAAATACTGTGTAATCAGACTTGGAGCTTGGCCATAGTGAAGTACCTTTCTTTCCTTCTTCTTTTTCACAGTTTCGGTGGTGTTTCACTCTGGCTTAACTGTTAAAACCGCATCCAAAAATCTCCCTCATCCCAGAAGTTGTGATGCCTATCTGAGGTCATCATTTTCCTGCTTCAAGGACAGAATCAGAAATGCCCACCTTGTAAGAGGGAGCCTAGTTCCTATATGCTTTTGGGCCCCATCCTGGTTACCAGCCAACATTTCTTTCACAAGACACCTCTAAGGATGACCAGTTCTATCTTAACAGCAACTGTCCTTTCCTAGAGTCATGCATACGCCTGAAAGAGTCATATGTAATCAAAGCAGTATATCAGTCATTGCAGCTGTGTAAGTTCAAGAGGAAATCCAGGGAGACCTGATAGCAGCCTTTCAATATCTAAAGGAGGGTTACAAGAAAGAAGGGAACAGACTCTTTAGCAGGGTCTGTTGTGACAGGACTAGGGGAAATGGTTTCAAATTGAGAGAAGGGAGATTTAGACTAGATATAAGGAAAAAGTGGTTTTTTTGTTGTTTGTTTTTTGTTTTTTTACAATAAAGGTAGTGAAGCACTGGAACAGGTTGCCCAGAGAGGTGGTGGATGCCTCATCCCTGAGATCTTCAAGGTCAGGGTGGACAGGGCTCTGAGCAACCTGGTCCAGCTGTGGATGTCCCTGTGCGCCGCAGGGGAGTTGAACTAGGTGACCTTCAAAGGTCCCTTCCAACTTGGACAATTCTATGATCCTATAAGAATACCCTTCGAAGGAGAAGCTTTTACTACAGGACATGATAGCTCTTAGTACCTGTGTTGAGTTTCTCTTCTCATATATGCTATGAATATAAGCAGTGAGAAAGTGCCTCTGAGGGAAGCAAATTCTGCTGGTTGTATTTTATTCTGGAGAATAGTTATGCCTTAGGACTACAGCCTGAAACAAGTGACTGAGGGCCCTTGGTGTGCTGGGCCCAGAGCAGAGGAGGCTGAGGGGAGGCCTCATGGCGGCCTGCAGCTCCCTCCCAGGGCAGCGGAGGGGCAGGCGCTGAGCTCTGCTCTCTGGGGACAGCGACAGGGCCCGAGGGCATGGCATGGAGCTGTGTCAGGGGAGGGTCAGGGGGTGTTGGGAAAAGGTTCTGCCCCAGGGGGTGGTGGGCATGGAACAGGCTCCCCAGGGCAGTGGGCACAGCCCCGAGCTGCTGGACAAGGAGCATCTGGACACCGCTCTCAGACACAGGGTTTGGGTGGTGCTGTGTGGAGCCAGGATCTGTACTCAATGGTCCTTGTGGGTCCCTTCCAAGTTGGGATTTCCTATGGTTCTATGAGAAAAGGGCCTATGCAGCAGGGAAAATTATAAAAGGCTATCACTGCACCAGTGCTGCAAGAGCAGATGATCAAAATGTATGGTGAGAGGTAACAGATGGATGCCAGTCAATCGGAGCAGCAAAAGGAAACAGAGAAACGTTTCTGTTTAGTGTGATAGACGGTATTGTTTTTGTAGTGATGTTAGTCTAGCATATACCAAACATGTTTTGGTACCTAATATTAAGAGGTGCACAAATGCTTTTTCCACATAACAGTTACAGGCACTAAAATGAAAGTTAGAGCCATCGTTAATGCTACCTCAAGAATGACTCATTGCCCTGGTCAGGCAGGAAAGGAGTATGATGGACTGAGCCCCCTCGTCCAGGGCTGGGTACACGCAGGACAAAGCAGAACCTGTCCATTGCTCAGCTGCCTTTTGGGACCCCTGGAATTTTGCTGCATCACAAGACAGGCCCACACCACTTGTGACTGGGAATGGAGGCCTGGGTTGTTTCCTCTTATGGGTCTTTGAGACCACTATGCATGTTATCCTAACCCTGAAACACTGCTGAGAGAGACTGAATTCACCATGAGGAGAAGGGAAGTGGTGGTAGAGCAGAGACACAGTGAATAGAAGAGGGTTTGTTTAAAGCTTTCTAAAATCAAGTCAAATAGGCTTACCTTAGGATGACAGTGAATTTAGACGCACAATCTTTCACCATGTGCAACTATAATTCAAGACCTATTTATATACTGCCCGCATGATTAGATTAAGACAACTTAACAGGATATAGTTCAGTTTCTTAGATCTTCTGCTGGGTATCTAAAACACTTACATTCCTCAGCCTACTCAAATCTAAATTCTTTACCAATTTCAGGAATAAGAGATAATATTTTCTTTTAATGATTTTTGCATTGCAGCGATACTAACTATCCAGAGGTAACAAAGGCTAGCATGTTGGGAATTAAGCATGGGATATTACAGTAAATTTTTCTCTCAGGGAACAGTCTGTTAAGTGGAATTATTCGTGGTCATTGAAAGAATAATTTCTGTTTTCTCCATGTAATTCCGTTAGCTCTGGTTACTGCAGGATGCTCTGCAATGCACTTTGCAAAAATATTGGGCACTCTTTTGAGGTAAGAAAGGATCATTACATTATGTTGGTCATGAAATATTTATTGTTTCCTTATTCCCCATAGTTTGCAGCCACAGCAATTGTTGAACATTATTTTACAAAGAGACAAGTGCCCTGATGCCCTCACTTACACAGCTGTGCAGAATGTCTTCTTCAAAGACATCCCATCCCAGAGCTGCTCAGAGTCGAAAGCTTAGCTCTCCACAACCTGTGGCTTTTCCGAGAACACAGGGCAGTTAAGACGGACATGGGTTCTCCTTGCTGCTTCTGGGTGTTTGGCTCTTTAAAAGAAGTATTGCCTGTGCACAAATTACAGCAGGATGACACTACATGGTGTGGTTAAATACTGCAGCCTGGCTCTCAGGATTGTGGCAGAAGTCATCTCCCACCAGAACTACAGAGCATAAATATAACTCAGGAGCTCTGATGCTCAGCCTTGCCCTTTCCAACTACTGCCTAGTAAGGGGCTCAGTACAACTGCTGGGATCTCCTAGGAGTGCAAGACAGGGTCTCCATTTGTTCCCTGTTGTGGAGGGAATTTCTTTTGCTGCTTGAAAGCTTTAGAACTGGTTTTCTTACAAAAATGACAAGAAAAAAGCTCCTTAACCATCTGGCCATAACCTTGTACAATATGTTACATTTCAAACTGTTAAGAAATTTTTTAAGATCACATTATAATTTGTCAACTGCTTCCAGATCTTTATTTTGCACTGTACATTTTTAACTTAAAACTGCTCTGTATATTGTTTTCTAAGATGAGTGGAAGGGAAAGGGAGGAAAAAAAAAAAGATACTTGAAAGTGTTTTAATTGCACAGGGATGTCATTGCCTCTAGCAAGAGTTCTCCTGCTTCTGTCATAAATTTTTCATATTGCCTCATGAGAGTGAAAACTGGAAACTTTACCCTCTAAGTGAAAGTCGATGAACCTCATACCAGCCTCGGATCCCAATAGCCTTGCACTCAGGAATATTAATTTAATTAAGATCGCTACAATAAATTCTGCAAGGAAACTCTCATGGCACCTAAGATAACTCGTGCAAAGAAGGAGGGGAAAAAAACAGCAGAGCTGGATCTGATAGAGGCAGATACAGTACTACAATGTCCTCAGAACACTTGTACGCTTATCAGAAGTGACAGCTTATGAGACATGTGAGATCTCCTAAAACAGACGACACGCTTTAGATGGGTAAAAGCATACGATTACAGGTAGTGCAATCATTTTATTTTAATTACACTGATCTATCTGCAGTCTGAGAAAATAGTGCAAAAATGTCTTTCTAAAAAATTGCTTCTCTCCTGGCAAGTAGAAGGAGGGACTTCTTACAGGGCAGCATACACATGGGCTGTTTGTCCCCTGTAACAGTTACATTAGCCTGTAGAGCTGGGCATATGCTGCTTTGCAGTGGCTTCTGCAAAAGGAAGGACAGGTGTTGACCTCCCTTCTCTCTGCTATGTTTGTAGAGACAAGAAGTACAGAGCTATAAGCCAGGAGCCCACTGTACTGTCCTGTGAGGGTTTGGACCAGGCCTTTAAGTTTCCCTGCATTAGACCAGAAAGGCAGAGTTAACTGGAATTGTATTACAGGAGCTGGCTGACCTGATTTACCCAGATACAAGGACAGGAGCTGTGCCATTGCAGCAAATGGCACTTCTGCTTCACAGTCATGCAGCAGAGATCAGCTGAAGCTCCAAGAGGGGTGAGAGGCAGACACTACATACCAATTGTTGCATTTTTTTCTCTGAAAATGGCAATTCGGCATAAATCAGAATTAATGAAATAAAAGACACCAGAGTTCTGTAATGTTCTGAGTAGGAAATATCCCAAACCGCAGCTGTCTCACATGATTAGGTATAAAAACAAACTACTCCTTGGGAAGTGCAATCTCAAATGGTAGGCTAGGTAGTTGGATATGTATGTGGCTTTTACTAGCTGAAATTTGCTTAAGGCAATCTCTGTTACAGGGAGGTGTTAGGCTTCTGCTTTCAGACTCTAATTCTAGACCCATTTATATATATATTTATTAATTTAAAATAATTTTAATATTTACTCTTGTTTTCTTAGAAACTTTTAAAAGCATTTTCTTTATTATGAAATTTTGGTATTGTGAGAAGAGAAAAAAATGAACGAATTTTTTCTTTGTCTGCCTCTCAGGCTTTGGTTTTATTATAAATCTTTTGCTACATAAAGTTATAAAAACAGCAACGTTTTCTAACATCTTTTATGCACAGGGACACAGCTCAGCATTCTGCTCCAGCTGGGCTGCTCTTCTTATCACCTAGTCTGAATCTTGGTAGGTCCTTCTACTGCCTTCTAATTTATTTGTAGTCTTACTTTCTTCATAGGGATACTGCTAGCATAACGCATTCCAAAACAAATGGAGGTATCGGGGTCATGCCTGTAAGGCTTCCGAGTGGTGCTAGCCACTCCTGTGGCAGTACTCTGAAGGGGGGTGAGCCTGGTGAGATAGGCAGGCATGCTTTCAAGCTGCAGGCCACTTGTGAGGTGAAAAGGATTACAGGTTTTAATAGAAAAAGTCTAGTTTTTATTTCAAAATATATTCCTTGAACATGGTTTGTATTTTATTAATGAGATTTAAAACGAGTTGAACAACTAAGCTGACAGAGACCACATGATGGCCACAAGGCTGCTAAAAATAAAGCGGCAATAAGTAGAAAATAGCCAGTTGGGTTTTATTTTGTTTTTAAACTAAGTTTGGATGCAGCATGTTTTTTATTTTTTGTTTTTATTTTCTTGCCTATTCCTCCACTTGCCCTTTGCTAAATGGCACAGTTCAGTAAGATGCATAGATTGGTGTTACTGCAGGCCTGGTAGAGCCCTTAACAACAGTATCTGTTCCGCATACTCCTTCAGGCTTTATTTGCTAAAGGGCAACATAGCCAAATGTGATATTTAGGCTCTGATTCCTATTAAAAGAAAACAAATGCTGTGCTACATGAAGGCTTCCTTGTTTCAAGGCAACTTGTGACTATTTTTACAAGTAAAATCAAGATTCCTTCCTGATTTTTAGATTTTATCCATGAAGGTACTAGGCAGGAACTAGAGAGAGAAAAGACAAAAGCAAATGTTTCCCTGGATAATCTTGCAGTCAACGATAAAAGCCAGTGAGTGCTTGCTGACCAGTGAAGTGCCTGCCAAGTTCAAAGAGATTAACTTTTTTTTTTTTTTTTTTTTTCCCAAAATTCTGGGTTTGTCTACTGGTAGCATTGAATCAACTCTTTTTATTCCTAGGAATAATGATAACTAATTCTATTCTTGTTAGTGCTGTAAAAATTTTTGAACTCTTTGAAGCTGTATGTAAGCCTACCCCCTTGGGAACGGCGTAGGCCTAATCTTCCATCTGGCTGAGTTTTGAGACTTCCAAATTCCCATTTGTCATACTTTCTGTGGACTTGAGGCCCAGCCTCCTAATGCTCTTTTTATTGTTTTTTATTTCAATCCATTCATGGGCCAACTTCATGTTTCTGATTCCCATTTCTTACCTTTCTATCACTGGGAAGACATTCAAGTCATTGTTCTAAGAGAATTAATATAGTGGTATTCACTGAAGAAATAAAGATACAATGCAGTGCAATAACAAGGAGTCTGAAACAGTGGTGGCAAGATGAGGTGTTTGTCTTACCCTTTTGTTGTTTTACTACTAGCATAATATTGCTGATAATGATAGGCACTTTTCAAGTACATAAAGGGGATTGTGTGCATTACCTCAAATGTTCAAAATTCTGCTTTCAAAAAAAAAAAGTATAATTGGGTATAATTGGGGCAAATATATTCTTTTCTTGGCAATATTATTCTGGGAGATTTTTGGACAGGCATGAGAGATCTAATTGGTTGTGGTAAACAATTTTAAGCATTTTTCTTGTATTAAAGAGCTATAATACTTCTGGTCCTTTTAAACTAACTCTTCTTTCCATTTTCTTTCTAGCCACTTTAAATTTTACATTCTGAACAGAAGCCTTTTTCCTCGTGGAGTAGCTAGTAACTTCCCTTGATTCATGTATGTAGATTTGCCAGCTGAAGTATGCAGTAGTTAGGAGCTAAGACTTGTCTTCTGGTTAGCTCTCATCCTTCCATGTGTATATGTTTCATATGTTACCCTGTAACTTCTCCCTAGCACATGGAATCTTTAATACAACTACTAATTCCTATCCAATATTCCTTGCCTCTGATTTTTTTTCACTACCAGAAAATTTTCTATCTGAACACTTCATTCATGTTTTTGACTGATGAATTGTATTTTCTTCTTTTTTCTTTTTTTCTTCCCTGTGAGCTGGTGTTTGGCTTTGTTTTAATATTTTTAGTTTCTTATTATGCACCAGCAAAATATAGAAAATGCTGATGTGATTTTGCTTTCACTAAGACACAATACAATTTGTAGAAAATATAAGACAGGACCTAAGGTCTCCAAATCATATTTAAGAGATTGATTCTGGTCCCAGTGGCCAATCTTATTATTCTTGTTCCCTTCTGGGGATGGGGAGAATAAGCAGCTTGCTGAGTCAGCATGTTCTGGCACATACAGGTACTGGACTTGCTGTTCCTCTTGCAAAAAGCCTTGCACTTCATCTAAGATAGACTCTTGGCTCATCAGGAAGCCACAGAACTGACTGGACACTCACAGCTACCAGCAAGGGCAAGGGCACGTGGAGATTTCCCTTCTGCTGTATGAAGGCCCAGTGGGAGCAGTTAGCCTGTGGTTATGGAGGTGCCCAGGGGGGGCCTGCCAGGCTCCCTGCTGTCCTGCTGACTGGGGAGATGTCCCTTCCTTCTCCAGGAGGCAACCCGCCCACTGCAGGGCATGGAGAGCAGGGAGGAGATGTTCGGGCTCGCTTCTTCCTGCAGCATTGGCAACGGCTGCTACTCCCCCTCAGCTTTTCCAGTCAATTCAGACATTTAGGCTAACTACTGTTTTGAAGGTAGAAGGCTTCATAGCCTGACCTCTCTGACAGGCAGCCTGCAGCCCCGCTTGCCGCCCCACAGCCAAGCCTGCCATTACTCCCCCCTCCCAGTTTGTAGGTAAATCACTAACAAAGCAGACAGTGCCTCCCTATCAGATGGGCCTAAATGTTCCCCTCATGCTGCTATTGTGTTGGCAATTCCAGCTGCAAATGTTGAGTTTGACCTTCAGTAAGGGAGCCTAGTGATTTGAATTCATTTCAAGCAGCTTTCTGACAGCAAGCCTTAACGAAAGCCCTTAAGGTTTCCCCTACAAAAGCCTCATGACAGCTTTGCTTGAGGCTTACAATGGTCAGGGCAAGTGGAAGTAGTTTGTAAACTGTAAATGGCCTTATTAACTTCCTTGAAGTACTGGAGTGAAGCCCAGGCCTTTGCAGGGCTGAGTCTCAGGAGCTACAGCAGGAGCCCCTTACACATCTCACCACAGCAAATCAAACTGTGGGAGATGCATGGCCCTGCTGGGAATGTCCTGAGAAATGGAGGTGGTGAAAGAAGGGAATGTTTGGAAAAGAGTTTAGTTACTGGGCATCTCAACATCTTGCTTATTCATTTATCATGTTCAAAGCCAGCCAAATTCATTTTTTTGTGTGGTAAAGCCAGGGGGGTCCATTTACAGTACGCTGCCATGCCTTGCCACCCTTAGGTGGTAGTGCAAAGGGTAGTCTTGCACATCGTCTTGCTTTCAACTGATGAGATGCTCACCTGCTTTTTTGGCTTCCAGTTCTGCAGTCACATCATTAGCACGTTTTCATTGGAAGCTCCAGGAGGAAAAAAATACTATTCAGAAAACTTTCCTGGGTCAGATGCTGGGATTTGTTCTGGTACACTTTGTTTTTTTCGCTTCAAGTTCTGTATTTCCTCTCCAAAGACATAGCTGTCATCCTCCACCTTTCCAGCCTGGCAGTTTAGATCTGGTATGTCAAAGGGACATTGGGTGGGATGCTTATTTTCCCACCTCTTGATTGTCTCCATCTATCTTCCCTTATTTTTTTTGTCAGACAAGATGCCTGTAAACGCTGATTATAAATGCTAAAAATTCTGTCTTATTACAACATCTTGTTCTTCACTAGAACCTCAATGAATATGTATGACAACTACACAATAACACAGCAAAACACGACAAAAATAGTTGCATACCTTACGAGAGCAGGAATCTTTTTCTGAGCTGCCCAGGTAGGCAACCACAACCAAGAAACAGGTTTCTGAGCTCCAGTACAGCCAACAATCTGGCACTTGTGACTGGAAGATGCCATCTGAGTTCTTGGGTCAGCTCCTCTGTGGCTGCAACTGGTGCAAACCTGGAGTTGCTCTTCAGTAGCATTTGCCCTCTCAGCAGTAATTTAAAAGATTTTTTTTAGAGTTTGCTGTTGTTCTAATTGTGAAACTGTTTTAGAGCCTTGTAACTTTTATGGGTAAAAACCCTCTTAGATTTCTGGCCTAAACTTGCGGTTAATTTATAGCTACTTGTCCTTCTGCTGTGACTGCCTTAAGCTTACAATTTATTCTTTTTCAGTATTTATAGTTCTCTCCCTGTATATTTGGAGGTCATCCTCTTAAGCCTTATCCTTAATTTTTCTCCCTTCAAAACTTGTCTCATTGTTAGGCTTACTAGCTTGCAGTTACCCAACTTGCTTTTATTTTCTGCTTTTTAAGTTCAACATTTCCTATTCTCCAGCTGTACAGTAGCAATTTCAACATCAAAGGATTGTTTAAAATGCCCTGAAGCCAAATGAATGATTTTGGAAGAAGCAAGCAGATCCAGCAGTTTACAACTGATGTGAGGTCAGCATTGAATCATTTTGTCTATTGCATTTTATATTTCCTTGTTTTTGTGGGCTCAGCACATGTCATGGTTGTCTTCCAGCATAACTTGTGTTCTTCATGGTTTCATTTATCTTATTTTAAAATGTTTTTAATAAAAAATAGTAAATTATTTAGCCACAAAAAACTGGGTATACTACAGAGGTGTGTTCTCAGGCTAGAACATTCTTTATAGAGAAATGTCTAATTTCTGTCTTAGTACCTAATGTGGCAAATTAATGGTGGAGATTCTTGGGAAAGAACAAGAGGATTGGTGCCATGCAGTTTTATATTGTTAAGTAATAGGAAAGTTTTCATGGGCAGATGTTTTAGGATTAGGAATTATAACAAAAAGAAATACTGAGCTTTGACTTTGGCAGACTTCTGAACCAAAGCATTTTGTCTAAACAATTTTTGGTGAAAAATTGTAATCTAGAACACACAACATTATCAAGTTGGCTGGAAGGAAATCAGAGAAGATTGGGCATGAAGATGTCAGTTACAGTGAATAAGAATCATTCTCATTTCCATCTGAAATTAAGCAAGATTGAAGTGTAACCTTCTAGTCTGTTTTGTTGTTGTTCTGTTTGTTTGTTCTTTTTTGTTAGGTGGTTAGCTTGTGTAACTTCATACAGAAATTCTCAATATAACTGACCGCAAGTCTGGTAATTCTGACAGGTTGAGAGTACCTGCATTGCTTTTAGCTCAGTTTCTGGGCTGCAACCAAACATTCCAAATGCTCTCGAAACCAGACTTAAAACCACATTATGAAATAGTTAATTAGTTTAGTTATTCTTGGTCTCAGATCTTGGCACAAGCAGGGTCTGTGCTGAGGTCTGCTAGAAGTAGGAGCTTGGGTTACTTGAGGTGTTGTGGGGCATCAGCAACTTCCAAAAAGGCTTGGAAAACTTCAGCTTATTCAGGTCTACTTTTTATGTTAACATTAGTGGACAATATAAAATGTGTCCTACATGCATTAGTGCATCACTAACGGTTTAATCAATTTAAGAAATGTGTTTTGATATTAACAGATTCAAGAGATCTGGGGGAAGAAAATGGATCTGCACCAACAGGAGAGCCAAGAACAACCCTGCTAAATATCTAGTCATTGTTTTTAATATTTTGGGTTCTTTTTCTCTTCTGTATTAGCAGTACCAAAGAATTTTATAGGGTTTGCTGTTCATACAGGAATTCTAGACAGACAGTTCTATTCTGTGAGACATGTATGGCTACACCTGCTTGATATGTTTGTAAATGGGCCTGGAATTACTTTGGTGCTGTTATGTGACTTTTTACAAAAATTTTGAGTGAGTTTGTGGAACTCCTTATGGGCTGTCCAGTGACAGGACTGTATTTCACTGTGAGTGCCAATTTCCCAGAGAGAGCTCCTAACCTTTCAGAAGCATGTCCAGGGAGACCTGTCAAAGATCTGAATGTCCTTCTTCCTCAGCTCTTTTCCCTTGTAAGATTTCCCCTGGTGGATATAACTATGAAATCCAACATGGCTTTGGGGGGGAGCCTTTCCAGCTTATTCTTTGGCAAGAGAAATATCTCTTCAGAGAAGCTTTGAAAGTTGCAGCCTGTTACTTACTAAGCAATTTGGAGGCATCTAACTTTGGATGCTTTATTGATGGTGGAGGAATTCTGGATTATGTTTTCAG
>VXAV01006843.1:47875-67792 GCA_013399715.1 Alectura lathami | reverse complement strand
AATTGAGTGTCAGAAATGCCAGTCAGTGTTCAAATGGCATTTGGATAATGCGTTCAACAGTGTGCTTTAACTTTTGGCTTGCTCCAAAGTGCATTTGGAGTAGATAATCTCTGAAGGTCCCTTCAAACTGAACTATTCTATGCTAAATTTTTATTACTAAAATAAAACCAAACAGCTTCTATACTAAGCCTTACTAAGCATAAGGTAAATAGGTTTATCTGGGATTACAAACAAGAAAGCAATAAAAGAGTCAATCCACATATTGGAGTAGTTTATAATTTAATAGTCGAGATGATGCAAGTACTTCTATTAAAGAGAAAGTAATGTAGTTCCTAGAACTCCCGTCTACATGAGATGGTAAGTTCTAGTTTGAAATTAGTTCACTGTTGGAAAGAATTGGGCACATTAGTTGGAAATGCTCTGCCTCCAGACGACAGCTTCTGGGTTCTAATCTGTAGGTTTTAAAATTAGCTCCAGGTAGGATACTGTCAGGAGAAGCTAGTGAATCTGTTTAGCTTGAAAAAAAAATCAGTGTTTTTGAGAGGGAGGGTTGGCAAATGACCAGAACAGTAGCTTTGGTCTATNGTGTCTTAACTAATCATCACATTTTTTTTTTTTATCTACTATGATGAGTAAAATCCATTCTAAATGCATCAGGCATCTTCAATGAAATCTGACAGAGAATTAATAGTTTTAAAATATTTTGTTCTTGAAAATAGCTACTATAATTGAGAATTAGTTCCTCTTCTCCATCCTTTCCCCCACAGCAAGACTTCATTAAAGTTTCAGAGTTTACACTTCGGTAGACTTGAGTAAAACCCCATCACAAAATAGAAATCTGTAGGAAACCAGCTTTTCTAACTCTCCTGTGCACTTAACTACATCCTTTTAAAGAGAAACGAATAAAACCCCTAAAAAGTCCCTGACGCACTGGAGGTAGTTGACCCCCACTTTCCCAGGACTGTACCCTGAACTCCTGATGAAATTCCTCTCTCGCTTTACCTGATCATTCTTCTGTCCGCTGAGAAGTGCACAGGCATACAAGAAAAGTTGCCACAGCAAAATTCCTAAGCTGACTTCTTTATTTTTGCTTTGTAAGCATATGTAATCATTCCACTTCCTGGCTCCAAGAGCCAAATGCTTTTCTCTGACACTGGCCTGGAATTTAACATTTATCTTGTCTCTGGAAGCCTTTTCTCCTTTGAATGTGGAGCCAGCATATCTTAATCTCCTTTAAACACAAATCTTTGTGAAGTGCAAGTGAGAACACAGGTGTAAATGGAGCTCTGGCTTAAAATAGCAAACAGTGGTAAAAGAAGCTGCTGTTCATTTGGGAGAAGATAACAAATGAGACCTCCCAGGAGTCAGCAGTGCGACTTCACACTGTTTCTCATCTATATAAATGATCTAAATAGAGATAGCAATAGTAAACAAGCAAATTCTACAGATAGCAAAAGTATCAGGGAGTAATAAGCCCAGAGCAAACACCAGAGCATTCAGGGGATTTTGATCTACTGCATCTGCAAATGCACAATTGTCAGTCTTTGCTGCAAAAATAATAGCGTAAGATAATAAGCACAAATAAATGCGACTGAGCAGCAGTATGTTGTACAGACATTTTAGTAAAGACCTTGAAATAACAAAAGCAGAACCTTGATCTGAACTTTCAAATACAACTGAAGTGCTAACAGTGAGCCAGTATACCACCAAAGATTTCTATAAAATACCCAAGTTTGAAGGCTGCTGTTTATAAATTTGCGCCATTATAAATAGGACCTTTCTGAGTATGAGCACCACTGTGATTAAAACAGCCTGTCAAAAGTAAATGAAAGTTTCCTCTTCTTAAGTTTGTTTACTTTGTGCCTGGGATTTATTTATTTCAGTTCTTCTGGCCAAAATATTAGAACCAATTTAGACCACTGTTATGAAAGATTGTTCATTAAATAGCTGTCAGAAAATTAAATAAAGAAAGAAATAGGAAAAAAAAAAAAAAAAAAGTGGAAAGAGATGAGATAGCATGAGGCCAGGACACAACTTTTAAAGAAAATACATGTACTTAAAACATTTAAAATAATATTATTTGATTATCTGGGGATCTTTCAGACTATGCAGTTTTCCTTGAATAGCTATTCTTAAACTTTTATTAATTTGTATCACAGTTGTGTCTCAGAATTGGTCATGAACCAATGACCATTGAGCTAGGAACTTCATAAACATCAAACAGAAATACAAAATCAAACAAATAAGGAAAGGAAGGAAAGCACAAGGCAATCTTGGTCAGTCTCATCTTGCTATTGTTGAGACTCTGGACAGTGTAAGAAAAAGGACCTGAGAAGAGATGATTTTGTTGTTAGTGGGTGGGTGAAGGTGAAAAAAAAATTATGAAACAAACCTAACAATTTGAAAACCGGTGTTCTAGAGCTTTTCATCCTTCTCACTGAAATATCACCTCGTTACCTCATAAGGGAAGAGGTAGATAGGACCTCTTATGCAAAAGTCTATGAAGTGTTACTGACCTGAAAGATTGAAGGGGCATGGTCCATTCTTCAGTTTTCTTTAATTAATACAAATTTATTAAGGACAGAATGGTGTCATCCATTTCTGAAACAATGGGAATGAGAAAAGTGTGAGTCCTAACTTCTAAACACACTAATTTTCCACTTTATCACCTTCAGATTTTTGTTTTGAAAGAGACATGTTTTCTGCTGACGTATCTGTGTGTTACAGAAGCCACCCAAACTGAGTTTTTGGCCTGATTCCAGCATGTGCTCTGCTTGTTATGGTAATTCAGCTAGCAGAATGCCAAAATTCACCAAGTGAGCAAGCATGGATTTTTACAAAACTTCCTGAAAAACAAAAGGAGTGAAAGACATCTGCAAAAAAATCTAGGCAGGATCAACATATTTTTCATTGACAATTTGTGTTGCCTCTTATAACTCAGTGAACTGGGGTTTCATTTTGTTCACACCTACAGTCCACTCCATCTGTGTGTTTTAATATGTAAATTATATACAAAGTAGTTTTGGGTTCTGCTCTACCTGTGATGTGGATTACCAGAAGTATCCAGCAAGGTATTCCTTCATTGTTTTCATCTCTGAAATATCTTTTGCTCTTCAATTACATAACTCTTTAAAAGGGTGATGTGTTTTCTCTGAACCGCAAAATGCCATGCCAGCAATACTCTGCAGTCTGAATGGCCCCTATAACTGACCTGACATAATACAGTGCCATTTTCAGTGAGTGGCTGGTAGCTCTGTGAAGTCTTAAGAAAAGAAACAAAAACATTCTAAGTAAATTGCAGCCTTTCTGGAAAGGTTTCTTTTCTAATTTTTAATGACTTCTTTTTGAGCTGAAGAGAAAGAGCTATACCAACTTGTAAAATGATATTGAATCATATTCACAATTTTGCTCAATCTTTCTAAGCTTATGGTATTTTGTAAAAATTATTCTCTTAGGATTTTTGCTAATTTCTATGTATTCCCTTGCTTAACTACATTAAAAATTGTATGATACATTGCATATCTAATTAGAGGCTGTGAGATAAAAAGGTAAATTTTGCTCTACATTTGCATCACACAAGTTTAGACCATGTAAATTAGATGAAACATCATTAATAATCAAACAAATGAGGTCAGATACATTGTTCTTCTCATTCTTTCCACTTCTGTTATAATAATTTTACACTTCTCGTGCTCCACAATTGAACAATGATTTGTTTCCTAAATACTACATGAGTTCTGACAAAACAAACCCCTGAGGAATCAGAATAAGTTATTTCTATTCAGCTGAAATGATTTTCACATTAGCCTGTATGGGATATTATACAACCTAATTATCACAATACGTAGACATGTAAAATAAATACGATACAAGAGATCTAATACACTGTGATGTTATATGATCAGTATTTTGCCACAGAAATGTGAAGTGGTCCTAATCCTTAACAGTGAAATGTGAGATGTGAAGTAATAAGTTTCTTCCGCCAGGTGACTTCTCAGAGGACACCCAGAAAGTACAGCACTAGCACAGGAATGTAGGCCACAAATTCTTCTTACCGCTGCTTTTGTTCTCTATGCTGTATGCCAAGAGGGAATATGCTGATATTTCCTCTAACAGAATTTCCATGAGCGATTAAATCTAGCCTAGATTTTAGGTTTTTTTGTTTTGTTTTGTTTTGTATCTTGGGAGTGAGAAGGGACTTTTTATTAAGGGAAGAGGAAAAGCCTGCTTTAATATTGTCAATAAGATATTGGTTTCTTTTGTGAAAATGAATGTGGGAATGGAACAGGGAGGAGATCCTTCTTTGAGCAAGTCAAGCTTACAGCAAAGCTGGGGAGAATGACCTGCTGTGGGGGCACACAGCTCTGAGCCATGTGCGCTGTCCTCAGTGGTGTGGTCGTGTCCATGGTGCTGCGGGCTGTGTGAAAAGCACGAGGCAGTCACAGGGCTGGGAGTAGAGGAGGGATGCTGAGCATGGGAAGAAGAATGGTTGGAGGGAAAGTGGTTTTCTTTGTTTCTTCCTATCTAATTCTTTCTATTTTTAATTGGCAATAGATCACATTTATTTTTCCCCAAGTCATGTCTGTTTTGCCTGTGATGGTGATTTCTTACCCTACCCTGCTCAGGAGAGAATGAGAAAACAGCTGGGTGGGTGGCTGGCAGGCAGCTGGCCAGGGTTAACCACCAAATAAGACAATGTGACAAATTTCGTCATCAAAAATCCCCAAGCCATCTCTACCCTAAAGAACACACAGAGAATTTTTACCTGAACCATCATAGTTTCACACACACACACACCCCCATCCACCATCTGCTTTTATCATATATGTTGACTGTCAGCATCTTTTACAGGAGGTAGGCTGGGAATGAGCTTCTGTCCCACTGATCAGTTAAGTAAAATTGTCTTTCAGTCTGTCATGGGGCTTTGATGTAGACCTCAATCAGAAAAATCATGAATTTGCAGTGACTGGTTCTAAGTTTGTGGAAAAATAACATGTTGTAATATAACATTAAACAGGCATGTACTTACTAATCCTTTACCTATCTTGCTACGTCCCTTTCCAAATAAGTTTGACAGCCCTAGAAATCCTTTGCCGGTCCTTTCTCTGTCTTGCTTTCCCCCCAGCTCCAGCCATGCTTTACTGGTGGCCAACAACAGCTGATCATTTGTGATCTAGAGGATACAGGGAAGTAACAGCCCTTTACAGGAAATTAGTTCATCGCATCATGTTCTGTAATGACAAGAATGGTTAGAGCTCATTCCAGGCTTGGGCCCTGGTTTATACGAGTGAGTAGAAATCATGTGTTAGATCTTATTATTGTGATGGTTGATTTGATTTGTATGGTTCTTCTCATGGGTTTTTCTTTTCTTTTTTTTTTTTTTTTTTTTTAAAGAATAATAAAGAAACTAAGGTGCCTTTTTATTAAATAGGATTAAAATAATAACC
This sequence comes from Alectura lathami, assembly GCA_013399715.1. NCBI lineage: Eukaryota > Metazoa > Chordata > Aves > Galliformes > Megapodiidae > Alectura > Alectura lathami. The sequence continues at coordinate 62,345 of VXAV01006843.1, read as the reverse complement.
AGAATACATCTCAGTATTAAGCAGTGGCAATCAAATTCAGACCCAGAAGGTGAAGGAGAGAAGCGATGTGTGCATCTGCAGGCAGAGGGGAGCTGGGCCTGGGTGTGCCAGCATGGCCACCTGGTGCTCACTGGCCCCAGTCAAGTCTGTCATCTGGGACAGGGATGTTGAACACCACAGTTCTATTTAAAGGCAGCCATAGTCGAGCCAAATCACACGTTTCCATGATAATTTCAGTTACTGTTTCAGATAGCAGCTGTTCAAATAATACTCAATGATTCAGCCTGGTTGGCATGATTCTAACTCATGCTGTAACTGGTATTTAATAACAGGTCAGAGCCAAACCCACTTTGAACAGATAGGTGGGATTTGATAGGAATGTGGTGGTTGTTCACTGATTTAAAACCATGTCATCTTCCTCATGTTAAAACCTGGAGTCATGATATGCTGATCCCTGAATGAGACATTCTTTTTAATCCGCCTTGCAAACAGGCTAATGTCACATTCTTCTTTTCTAAAGCATCAGACTAAAGGCATCTCCCTCTCACCAGCTGAATATTTTGAAATTCTGGAGGAAATGCCATAATAGTTTTACAGCTATATTTCTACAGATATCTTTATTTTTACCCAATGGCAAAGCATTTAAACTTAGGAAGGTGTGGAATAAGCAGTCATTTGCTTTTTATGAGGGAATTCCGCTCTTATTATGACATAGTGAATTAGTTCCATACTGATTTTTTCCAAGCATTCAGGTACCTAGATTCTTACCCCCATGAGAAATCTGGAAATGAGTTATAACACACTGCAAAGCATGAAGCACCACTTACCCTGCCCTTATTAATATGGGGACTTATTTCTGATATTCACAACCAGTGGCACAAGAAAGGTGTCATTTCCTTTTATGCATAGGTCTATCATTTTATCTGCATAAATTAGACACATGAGGAAGTTGCAGCTTTCTTATCTCTTCCATCTCTCTTGCTTTTCTAATTGAGCCTAGCTCATGGTTACCTTCATCTTCCAATCCTATTCATTACTGTTTTATTTTCTGGCTCTGAAATGCTCTAGTAGTCCATCCTCCCTTTCTGGCTAATTATATTTGCTCCACATGTTTTCACTTGTGCCAGTTCAGCACCTCTGGGAGCAAAATCAGCTGTTGAACAGTTGAGACTCTTTCTCTGAAGTATTTTATTTAACATAGCTGGACAGCCAGAGGTCAACAGGACAGTCAGGATGAAACAAAAAGTAATTAATGGCCTAACATTTTTAAGCTAACTAAATTCCAATGTGATGCCTCACTTCTATTGTGTGTAATGTAAAACAGCACTAAAGTTAATCTTCTTCCCCATCCTCTTCCTAAACCTAGCTTATTCTCAAATTACCCTTTTTTTTTTTTCCTCTTAAGAATACTTCTAGTGAAAGTTTTACACCAAACTCTTTTGTTTTATACTGTATACTCACATCACTCATTCATAGCTCAGTCACAAGTCTTATCAGTAAGTATCAATATTTTTTACAGTTTTCACTGCATGTTCAAAACAGGCCAAGGAAATCAAATGATCCAAGAGACTGAATTATCTAACAATTGTGACATAGCATAGGATTATATAAAGGTAGAAGTTAAAAATAATAATACTTTTAGAGCTCTAAAGCTATGTGTAAAAGCAAAAAGGACCGAAGTCTTGATTTGCTGCTGCTTCTGCAGGTACTGCTGTTCTTTGTTTTTATGCTATTTTGAAAGTCCTAGAAAAGCATCTTACAGTTAGTCCTAAAGGGAAGTAGATTTGGGAAGGAGTTATTTTCAGTGAGTTTCAGCAGAAGATTTTTTGGGACATTGCAATTAGGCTGAGATGAAAAGCTCTGCCAGGAAGCAATTTGCCTTTGTTGTGGATGTGCCTTGTCTCTGATGGAGAAGTTTCACACTCCAGAGTATAGAACGTTAGAATGGAATCTCATTTTAACCCACTTGCATTATGTTTCAGAGCTCCCAGATACCATGGTCAAAAGTGTGACCCTTGCACCTACAGCAAAGTGTTATATTCTTGGTGCATTTCATTTTAATTTTGTTTTTTTTTTTTCATATGTCACTAATGACAACTGACTAAAAGAATCAGAATTCTCAGATGAAAAAAATGGCCTTTGTTTTTGAAGGCGAAAAAACGTTGCCAAAATCTTAATGCTTCTTTAATGCTTTAGGGTAGAGTGTAAGTGTCTAAGAAGTTGGGATTTGCCGGGGAGGGAGATACGGACTTCAGTCCTCTACTAATTGTGACCGAGTTACGCATCGGGCATAGTAAGTATTTGTAGCTATCACCGGACAGTCAAAAGCTGTTACATTCTATCAAGTTTTATATATATTTGGCTTGGTAAACAAGCAGATTTACCTGAAACAAACAGATGTTGCTATGAGTAATCCTTTGCTAAAGTTGTGTGGTTAGTGAGTGGCAGTATGGTCAGTAGGATGTGAGCTGAATTCAGCTTAATCTGCTACGAGTGACTCTTGCACCACAGCTTATCTTCGTGTTTCACCTTCTTTACTGAAATACCTTATATCCATAAAACACACAGGAAAATAATTATCTTTGGACTTTTTATATAACTTTGTTGAAATCAGCCAGTAAGTTTCAAAGTTGCTGGGTTAGGCATGCTGTCATGCAGATGCAGTAAGACTGCGTATCCTTTGCTTTAATAAAACTCATTTCTCTGTCAGACAAGTATAAACATTGGTTTTACAATGTGCTAGAGACATTGCTAGTCAAGTAAGTCCATAGAAATCTTTTCCTGGCTGAGCTATAAGCCCTCATAGACTGATTCTTACAGTGAAAGTGCTGACACAGCCGTAACTGTAAAAGCCTGAACAGTGTCATTCTGATTAGACTTCACCTTTCCATTTTATCAGAATTCAACTCCTGAGTACTTTGTGTAAAGATTCCAAAAGAAACAAAGGATTAAATACTCATATCGCAGATTAAGGTACCTTCAGAGGTTTATTGACTTTTCTAAGTTCACAGACTATGGAATTGTAGAGGATTCAGAATTCTTAATGGCAACTATGGTAACAAATAATTCCTGTTTGTGCTAGCTGCACCAGCGAAGGGGCAGTCCAGGAGATATAAGGTTGATTTTGCCCACACTGTATTCCACAGGACAATTTTATCCATGCTGAACATGGTGACAAAATGATATGAGACAGGATGAGGAGAGGAGCAAGAAGTGGTGACCACTCCAAAATTATATTAATTAATACAGCTGGAGATTACATGGTGTTAGTTTTACTAACAGTAAAACTCCTATGAATAGTAATAAGAACCAGTGATCAGCTGAAGCTTAGATTTATTTTAATATCTTCCTGAGAAATACTGTCTTCTCAATTACAGATGCAAACATTTGAGTGGTGATGACATCATGTAGATCATAAAATAGCAAAAATCAAATGTATTTGGGTTGGCTGTTCTCTTTCATATACAGAACATTCCAATCTTAATTTAGCTATTTTTCTTGATTGTAATCTTACTATATAATAACATAATTTTCAGAGGTTTTTTTTTCATGTTAGTGCCCAGGCTTTACATGTATTAAATCATAAATTAGAGTGATGTATTCTAATTGATTCTTCAACTATTCTCTTTTGGCTGGAAACCCTTTGCACAAAAATATGAAGTGGAACATGTTTAAGATGACTGTGCTATACATAATAAATAGAACCACATTTTATTTCCTATACAGTAGCTGTGGTATCCATAAGTAGGTGAGAAAGCATTCTTAGAGACTGTATCATCAATTTTTCAAATGGGTAGCATTCAACTGAACTGTGAGCTACACTGCAGATTTTATGTTCTAATGCTCTTAACCTATCTATCTCTCACTCTGTTTTCATTTTATCCTTATAATCTGACTGATTCTTGGATGATTTATTCAGCAGAACTAAAATCATCTGTGAAAAGTGATCAAGGTTGGGAAAACTTGCATAGGGAGTGTGGTGTCCTAAATCGCCTTAGAATATGGGATTTTTATCCTTAAACTCAGTATAATCCTGCTTTACAAAGAACTCCAGTGGTTTACTCTTCAGCAGTAAGCCAAGGTAGGTATTTCCTTTTCTTCCAGGACATACCGTACAATAATTCCCAAGCAGAAATGGATGCCTAAGCACATTTCACAAATTGAACCATTTTCTTTCATTTGGAGTAGCCCATTGTATGCATACAAGGCTTCCCAGTACCTTCTTAAGCGTGTTTTTGAGGCGTACCTGAAGGTCCTTCCCAGCTGGTTTCCTCAATATATATGCAGATTTATACTAAGCCAGTAAATAACCTGTAACGATTTGTATGGTTTGTATTCTTTGCGGTCCCATTCTGTTCCTTTGTAAAGTAATTCTATTCTTGTGCACATCAACAGTAATAAGATTGCTAATAAAAGGCAGTTAATATAATATATAATGGGAATACCAAGTGTAACTTACGGGGGCGATTTTTGACACAGAAGCTTTTTCAAGCTTTGGGCAAAAATAGATTCATACAATTTTATTATTTCTTTTGTTTTGCTGTTGTGGTCTAAATATGGCCTTGTGGCAAAACTTCTGTTTCTAATCCCATTTCCCTTTCTCTTACGTATGATATAACCCTCTTGCTCATCTCAATATTCCTGTGTTTTGAGAGTGTCTTGAGGTCAGGTGCCGAAACGAGTCAATTGTACACTTCTGGAAATGTTCATGCAATGTTTTCAGCCAACTTTCTTGTTGCAAAACAGAAGCTATTGAAAATGGACCTCCTCTGTGCTACTGACTCTGAGTATAAACAAAACTTGTGGTTACAGGGTGTAGGTACTGAGGGCCCCTGAGTAGCATGGTGTCCATGCAGGCTCTCAAAATTATTTTGCTGTCTATTTTGCTCCAGCTTGTAGGCATGTTATATGCATGGGAATGGAACAGTCTCATACTACATAAAAACTCCTCCAGTCTCTTCTGAGACCAAGAATTAGTTTACTGTCAGTATTCCACCAGACTGTCCAAAGGACTAAATTATCTCACTGTAGCAAGAAAAATGCATCACCAAAACTTGAAAATTGACTTTTTTTTTTTCTGTAGGCAGCACAATGCAGCCAGTGTATGCAGATTGTCTGACTTCATGCTGTCTGTGGCTGTGTCCCAGCCATTGGAATCACTTTTCTTCTCACCACTGCTGCCGTAGACATGCTCCTGGCAAGTCCCTTCTTGTGCAGCATTTTCATTGCTGTTGCTGCAGCCTGAGTAGTTTTAATGCTGGGACCTGATTTCTCAGAATCCTGAGGTAAAGCTTTGTCAAGAGACGAATGAAGGGCACATAAATTTTTCAGTTTCTCCTCGTATAGGGAGAAACCCCTTTGGTCATGTAGAGCCTAATGATTTCAGCTGTTGGTTTCCATTGAAATTAATGCAAAACCTTTCACAAATGCTGAAATTTACTCAGAAAATACCATATATAGATGTCAACATAGGTTCAGGGCTATGCTTACATTTGAAGATCTCCGCAGGGACCAGGGAGGACTTTAAATGGATCCCACTTTCATAAACATAATCGCCAGTGTAGGCTTCAGAACATATTGTTGTTCAGCAGCAAGTTAGCAAGAGACACCTACACTCTCACTTTTTCTGCACTTGGATCTGTGGTTTAATATTTTCTTAGAATAGGGAATGATTGAGAGTGGGAATTGCAGATCAGAGAGAGGTAGTGTAATGTCATTGGTGTTGCATAATTTGTACTATCGCTTGTCAACAGTGATCCCCTTAATGCCATGGCTTTGACAGATGAGCAAAGCTAGCTTTTAGAATTCTAAAGAGTGAAAGCTGGGATAAAAAGACAACCATGTTTGATTCTCCTGCAGTTCAAAGATTTGAAAGTCATGACACTGGTTATTACTGTGGTCTTTGGAGAGATGCACAGAAACTTAATCTATCTGATAAAACTGTCTAAAAAGATAAACCTAATTGAAACTTTTACCTACACAACTTCTACGATGCAGTATTTTTTTTCAGTATGTATTATTAGCCAAGGGGATAGTACGTGGTGTATTAACAATATTAATTAATTGCTTTGCTGCTTCTAAATACATTAGGTACATTCATCTGATATCAGCAGTCTTTGCTTCTAAGGACCTCAGTGATGTAATGTGCAGAGCTTAACTGTAGCAAAAGACATCCCACCGGAAGTCCCACAGGAGAGGTGGAAAGTTTAGTTAGGCTGTCATATAAAAGGGGCTCTTTTTCATAGTATGTGATTTATTTTGGTAATCATACTCAACCAAACCAAACGGGAGCGCAGCCAAAAGAATCTACAGTACGAAATGTTTACTGAGGACTAGGGCTATATTACATGTAGGTACAGTTATGAGCACAAAAATAAAGATTTCCAGTGCCATTGGGCTTTGGACTGAGCTGAAGAAAGCTGTGTAAACTGACACAAAGATGCAGGCCACTTTCTCCTGAAGAATTCACAGAGGGTATGGGCGCTCAGCACCACCTCACTGTCAACATGGTTTTAGCAAATATATGGCTAAGACTGGTCTAATCTTTCTAAAATGTCTCCTAGTAATACACAGGAGATTATTAAAGGTATCTAAAATGGAGACTTACGTACAAACAAACTGAGCAGAGCAGAATAATTTAGCTTCAGGAAGGTAAAGTGAATTTCATGCTGAGAATATGGAAGTTAGCAAAAATGGTTGCTCTTTTCTACATGCTGAAAAACATTTTTTTGTTATTTTGTGAGTTGGTTCTAAATCTGAACTCGTGGAATAAACTAAAAGGCAGATAGTTGTATGAGGAGCTCCTTTGCTGTTTGAATGTCAGCTTAGTTATTTACACATCTGCTAAGAGTGAGTAAATAAGTTGGGGAGAGATATATGTGGCTAGAATTTTGACCACTTTCTTTGTTATTTGTGTCTTTTTAAGTTGATTCTTCCATCAAATAATATTTCTAGTTGATTGCATCTTCTAAGAACAAACTTACTTGACATGATAGAATGATGCTTAGCTTTAAGTTGTAATTTGCAAAATGATATGCTCAAATGTTCCTCGTTTTTGGCCTTTACAAAATAATTCTGGACTGCCTCATGTATTCAATTATCTTATCTTTGATGAATGGATAGTAATTTGTTAATGATTTCATGAAAATTTTGGGACCTTGAAGGGCTTGAGTATTTGAGTTCTTGGCATTAGGAAGGCAGGATTTGAGAACAAACTTAGTGATTCCACTTAATTTGGGGAGTGGAATGATAAATACTGCAGAGGGATTCAAAAGAATTTCTAATTTATATCATTTTTGATTGGTAGTCATGAGGGATATTTTCAAAGGTCAATAGAGAGGTGGAATGCATAATTAAATACAGATTATTCAGGGGAAGCTTGGAGGTTGAAATATGAGCAGGTTAAATTTGTATCAATAAATACTAAACATAGGATGACATTATTTAATTTCAGTCCAGATTATACATCACTTCACAACAAATGAATATGATGTATAACTGCAGGTTGAGAGCTGCATATTAAATGTAAGAAAAGGAGTGAAGATTTGGTACAAGTGATTTAAAATACAGAAATACAAAAAATTGAGTAAGAAGAAAACCTACACTGTGTGTGAATGATTTAATCCAAATATTTATACCTGTGTGCTAAATAATGTCTTAAAAAATTGAAATTTATGGAAGCAGCAAAAGCAACAGCTAGACAATTTATATCCAGTATTGGAAATCTCCAATGTATATCAACTATTGAACAACAACAACAAAACACAGTTTAATTCTGTTCATTATAAACTAGAAATATCTGTTTAATTTGGAGGTGTTTCACTTCTACACAAAAATGGTGTGAGAACAGAATCACACCTCCAGTGTGTAACAGATTAGAGGTCTCTGCATATTTCCAGTTAAGATTACTCGGTTGAAGAGTAGAATGGGCCTTAAACAACATATAAGACTATAACCCAATTTTATTTTATTTTTTTTTAATGATGAAGTTATTTTGTTGGTAGTGCTCTTGTCTGTTTCATCTAAGCAACAATGCTCTTTTATACGTAGTAGTGTTGCACTTGCAAACGTAGCAGTTTAAGGATATAAGTGAGATGGAGTTTGTAGGGAGAGGCAGTAGGTTTTATTGGACTAACTGATGTGGCTTGCCCTGTGCAATTGACAGCTTGTCTATTCTTTCCTTGCTATTGCAGTTGATCTAATAAACAATATTACTGTCAAACCCTGCCTCATTCTTACCCATACCCCCCATACTTAGAGGTGGGGGTTGGTGTGTGCCTGTGTATGCGTTGGGGGGTCATGGGAACACATTAGCAAAATGAGAAAATATTTTTAAAAGTGAGTTAAATTCTTTAGCATTTAACTTGAAAATTCTTTTCTCTTTTCTCTCAATAATTTCACAAAATTTGCCTTAAAAATCCTTCAGGAATGACAATAGCAGGAATTCTCACTCACTCAGTGTTTCTCCAGAAACACTGCTACTTCAGAGTTCTTCTCTGTTAAAAACCCTAGGAAATAACTGAGATATATATATTCAGGAGCACAATTTAATTGACAGTGAATTAATTTTCCCCAAGTTGAGCCTTTTTTTTTGCTTGTGACACAAACTGTTACGTGATTTTTATCTTTCTTTATCTTGACCTGTGAGTTTTTCCATCTCGGTCTTGCACCCAGTGCTGTTGAAGGATGAGAGAATGGCTGGGACAGGTATGGTCAGCCAGGCAGGGCCCTACACCTGCAAGCAGGACAGGATGGTGTAGACAGAGAAAGTCTGCAAGGAAACTGAGATGTTGAGGCCTTTTTCTTTCTATGACCTGATTTAGCAGCCCAGTCTGAAACAAATCCTACTTCCGTTAAATACATATGCCTACTTCTTAGCTGTTGTAATAACAACAAACGCCTTTTCCTTTTGGCCCTCTCTGTATTTAGGGTGAGGTCAAAGTGAGATTACAAACTGATGGACTATACCAAGCAAAATTATTATTCTCCTGTTCTTTCTCCTGCACCTGCATCAAAAATGCATGCTTTTGAACTGATTGTGAGTGAGTTTTGTTCTGGAGTAGGATTATTTGTAATGTCTGTCACCATTGACTTATAACATGGTTTGGAAGGAAAGGGAGGAAGGGCCAGGTCACATCTACTAAATACAGGACCAAGCATGAGGAATTCAACCTGCAATTCTATATTCTATGGAATAGAAGCTAGCTAATGGTACGTTACATTCTTATCAATTATTTAGGCAGTTAAACATGGCTGGGATGTGTGTGTGTCCAGGAGGCAAAATCAATTAGTATTTTCCCCTGGTTAATAAATGTTAATAAATTTATTAGGTGAAATAAAATAGTTTAATGGCATACCTCACTTAGCATAGAAGGAAGTTATGAAATTAGAAGTACTCCCAGTGGTCTGTGTGTATAAATATAGTCTTTCCATACACTCTCTATATATTTGAATTTAATACATAGATATAAATTGCATAAAACATGCAACAACCCAAAATTTTTCACCGTCCTTTGTGTGGATGAAATTCATCACTAATGGATTATCTAGTGCCATTCAAGTATTAGAAGGAATAATGATTTTAAGTTACTTTAGCAGTCACAGTGGAGTAAAATGGCTTAATACTGAATGGAACTCACAGAACACTGAGCTCATAGAATAATAATATTCCAGACTAACTTAGAAATGAGCTGTCTAAAGCTCTACAAGGCTGGAACCTACTGTTTATTATAGACCTACAGTGGTTAATAAAACAGTCCCCATTTTGAAGTAGTAATTACAATAGAAACATTTTTTTCTCTGCAAGGAGCCTTGTAAATAGGAAGACAGTCACATGAGTTAATTATGAGCAATTCATTCAGTCTGTATTCTGGATTCTGTTTTTTTTTTTTGTTGTTGTTGTTGTTCTTAAATTTACAACGTTTCAGCTGTTTTTATTATATTATCCTGAATTTACCTCAAAGTGTGAAAATGCACTCCCTTGCTTTTATTCTTGAATATCTGATTACATTTTGGCTCTTTGTCTTGTTACCTTACATTCCCATTCACTACGCCATTCAGCTATCAGATCATAAGCCTAATTTACCCATATCATTTCAAAATAATTTGCCATGTTCCTCTTTTATTTACCGTGTCTGACTGTATTTTTGCTGTTCAGAGTAACAGCACAAAAACTAAGCATCCAATGTTCACCCTTTTTTATGCCTTTCAATCCCTTTCTTAATGATCATGGTACAGTAGAACCTGGTACTCAAATGTACACGTGCACAGGAATTGAATGCAACTCCTTGGTTGAGGTGCTATAAAGGCTGGCAAAAACACTGTTGCCTTTATTGGTTTGAATCAAAAATAAAGAAATGACTGTAATTCTTTTTTTTTTTTTTACCCCATCTAAGTGCTAACACACAGTCCTTAGATTATAGTTAAAGGAGGACTATTGAACAGTAGTGATTTACCTCCTGATAAAGTCTTGTTATTAGCGTAAAAGAGGAAAAGTCCCTTAAACTTGTCTTTGCTCTGCGTTACTGTTATGTGTTCTCATGCTGTTTATCAGCAGCTCCTGATGAAAATTCACTGATTATTGAGTGGCTTAAATGAGGACAGCTTTTATGATCTTCTACAATAAGGCATTAAATAATGTCATTCTTAAGAAAATCATGCATCAACAGGCTATTCAAGTAGCTTGCAAAACATGGATCATGTAAAACTTGACCATCAAAAACAGCTCCTTCAACACTAATTGTTTTGTCACTCATAACAAAACCCTGGAAAATATGATCCCATATGCCATGTGATCTTCCTGAAGCTGTGCTGGTACATTGGCTGCCTTGCAACCTGGCAGAGCCAGCGTGGCAAGGTGCAAATTGCTGTTGTAGCTTGATCCAGTGGTGGTGAGAGAGACATGCTCTCTAGAAAGGAGAATATTCGTTCAGGTCAGAGTGGAGTGTGATCCCAGGTATACTTGAATAGGGTTTGCCTGATCACATCTGACAGATGCTACACGACACCAGAGGTGTGCATTACAAAACAGATGAAAGAACTCGTCATATTACAGTAGCTCAGTAGCTGTTGGCACCAAAAGTTGTGCCCCAAAGAAGCTCAGATAACCAATGAGTAATGATTCTCTTACCTGCCAGAACAACTTTCTGGAAATCTTTGTTTGGTGCAGCATGATTTTGTGGTCTGCTTGAGGGCTTATCATGGCCAGTACAAAATGCTGAAACTCACTGGGGTCAGCCTCTCAAAGGCGTGCTTTTTAGACCAGCTGGCCATAAATATGCTTTTTAGTGGTATTATTATAGCTTGTTTGATACCTAAGTGGCACTGAGCTATCGAGCTACCTTTGAGGACCTGATTTTAATATAACTTTTCATACAGAAATCTCCTAACACCATCTTTTTTACTGTTCCCGGACCAATATTACAGAATATTACATTGCTGTTAAAATATGATGAAAGTCTGCTTGCAAGTTCAGGGTGGGGTTTTTTTGTTCTGTTTTCACTTGTGTTTGTTTGTTTGATGGTATCTTTTTCTTTCAGTTGCAGTTGAACTACATTAATTCTGACTTTATGAACAGAGGTGTTTTGCATTAGGCAATCAGTTTTGGGGAAGAGGAACAGTTTCCAGAAAAATGTTCTGGAACTTTAAATGTTATGTGCAGGAAGAGAGCAGTTAAGGAATTCCGCCAAACAGCTTGGTATCTGTAGGTCTGTTGCTGAATTCGCCAGCCAGGTGGAAAGAAAAAAAAGCTACAAGTAGTAACTGTATTGCAACTTTGTGTTTGTACCTTGATTTTCTATTGGAAAAATAATCCCAACGTTTGTTACTAAAGAGTTTTACAATTCAGGGTTACAACTACCACTGTTCTCCATCTCTCCCTCAATTTTACCTGTAGACTGAAAGATCAGTCATATTGCTACGGAGACGAAACTAGCTTGATCCAAGCCCTGTCCACGCTGCGGCACGAATGAGTGTAGAACGGGATTATTCTGCTAAGAGTGTATCTCACCATTAGCGTTTTGGGGAAAACCAACATAAACTATAGAATATGTTGTGTAGTTTGCTTTCTCCATGCTATATTAGAAGCTTTATAAACTAGCTCATATCAGACAGTTCAACTGTGGAGGTCTTCCTGAAGCCTTCATGCCACTGGGGAAGAGGAGCTCTTATATTGCTGTGATGGTGATGGCTGTTTGTCAAGAGAAAAATATGCAGAAAGTGGTGCCAGAGATCTACCTTGTAGTTAAGGTGGGGAAAGCGAAACCAATGTAGGAGAAACCTGTTGGGATGTTGCTCTTGTTGGACAGGCGGACAAATGAGTGAATAGTTCGTGCTTCTTACCAAAAAAAAAAAGAAAAATAGTTCTCATCAGTGTTATCAGCTTAGCCTCAAAATGACTTTCCTCCCCATTATTGCTTATAAACAAACCTTTATCACAGATAGCTAGCCTGCTGAATTAAGACGCTGTATTAAACAGTATATTGCTTCTGTCAGGGCCGATCGGGTGTTTGTGCAGATAATAATGCCAACTGCAACAACAACAATCAGCTAGTGTAAATTAACTTAACTGTGTGAAATAATGCCTCCTATATCAGATTAGCTTGCTGAATGACTTTATCCTTAAATTAAAGCTTGCTGGGGCGTAATAGTAAATCATTTAAATGGTGCTGGGCTTTTCAGGTAATGTCTTCATATATTACTGTAATTTCAATTCGCCAAGGCATGCAGATGGCTGTAGTCTCTTGCTCCTTGTCTCCAAAGCCTCTCCCGTGCTGCCATTTTGTAATTACAGTGCAGGCATGCTGCCTGCTGCTGTTAGATTTCCCATGGTGCACCAGCAGCCAAGGCAATGTATTTTAAAATTATTATTCTTGTGTGGCCCTCATAACATAAATGTAAATCTTTTATGCTAACACTGTCAGGGGTTTAGCACTAGGGCTCCAAGGTGTTCTGATGTAGAAATCACCAGCAATCTATCAACCAAATATCGTTTGGGATCTGGCAAATGACTTGCATTTTGGGAGGACCGTAAGCAGAGCGTTATTGTAAGGTTAGAGAGTGATTCTGTTACTCGCTGCTTGGAAGCTTTGAAGGTGTTCTTTATTTACTTATTCTGCCATTGTACATGGGTGTTTAAGTAAGAAATTCTGCCCCAGCGCAAATGCCCAGCATACGACTTGATGAAAGCTTACTGTACTTAATATGCTGAAAGTAACATCTAAGCAAATAACATTCTCCAAATTAAAAGCCTTAAAATATATCAACAAGACCAGACTAAGATAGATAGCTGTTATAAAAGCAATGTAGAGGAAGAAATTCTCCTGGGTCTGTGCGGTGAGAAAGAATGGGATTATTTAGTCCCTCATACTCATGTGCAAAGGTTCAGTGATTGCCTGGTATTAAAAATGCAGGTTTTATTGCCTACTGTTTCATAATTTTTTAAATTTGCATTTTATAAAAGGGCAACAAAATCAAATGGTTTGAGAGAGCCTTGTGATCAGTATTAACTCTGTGTGCAGTATACCCTTGCTGCTGGGCACTGTGTGTCAGAGAGCCCTTCCTTAGCTGAAAGAAGCATCACCAAGTGCCACTTCCCAACTGAGCGGTTCTGGAGTACAGCAACTGGGTGAATGGAAGTGGAGGTGCACCCATGTGTTTCTGCAGTTGAGAACAGAATAAGATTAATTTAAGACCATGAAGGTAAATAGTATTGCATCTGCACAGCTACAGGACTTCTCACTCGGCATCAGTGTTCACTCAGGTGATCGCTGCACTCCTCTATACTGCTCTTACTGGCAGCTCGAGATGACTGCTGGGTGACACATCCCACCCAAGTTTCTGTTTTCAAAACAGGGAGTTTACACATCCATTTCCCATGCCCATTTGTGACAGAACCCAAGAAAAAAGCCTGCTTACTGAAAAGCTGCAGGCTTTCAGGTGTCATGCACACACAGTCAGTTTTGGGAGCAGAGGCCAGGCTACTTCGCTGAGTTTTAGTATGGGACTGGGCATAAATCAGCCCAAGATTTTTCTGATATTGTTAGCCCTGGTTGAGTCTGTGTACAAGTAAAGATTTAAGAGCATCACTTTTGTGGCAGGGAGCAATAAAATTCAGCTGTTGCCATTTCTTCCACCTGAGCACTTCTGAACCTGTGCACTAAGTTTTGCTTCTCCCATGGTAGTTGTAACCCCTTTGCAAATTGCAGGTCAAAGCACATTAGTCTTTTACACAATGCACAGGTAGAGAAAACAATCCTAACATTTGTAAGCAATTGTGGCATGTTGTAGCTCTGCAATCCCCAGGAAAGAACAGAAAAGTGCTAGGTCAATTGCCTCTTGTCTTTTGGCTTCTCTCCAAAATTTGCCTCTCTCATCTTTTGGCAACCATCCAAATCTGCTTGGCCAACACAGAACAGAATATCTTAAGACCCAGCACACACAGTGCCACAAAGTGGCATTCCTCTGATATTGA
>VXAV01006843.1:24827-47628 GCA_013399715.1 Alectura lathami | reverse complement strand
CAGATGAGAACTCTCATGAGTCTGGTGTTTTGGGGATGTGGAGAGTTCACTGTTAGGTATAACAATGTAGACTCACTAAAACCAAGCAGCAGAGATATCACATAGGAGAAAAAATCAGAAGTAGCCCTACCCTTGTCATGCTCTTCTTAGATATCACAACAGCTGTTACTGGCTTTCATTTTGCTTCCCCCACATCTGCTGGTGATTTATGTCAATAAGGTTTTGTCAGTGCAGCTTTTTTACTCTGCATCTCAAAAAATACCTTTTCCTTTTCTCCTCTAGAGATGGGCAACATAACAACACTATGATATTCCGATTCTGCTTGTTGGGATTTTTATAAAAAGCGTACATACTGAAAGTGCCAAATGCCAGCGTTGTCACGGAGTTTGATATTGATAAGTGGTCTCACTCCGTTCCTGTGTCACAGGGCTGGACTAATGCTATTTGCACAGCATCATAGCTCCAGTAATGGGAAGCATGAAAGGCCAAAGTGAGCTAACTATCCCCTCCTCCACAGCCTGATGTGATTGCTTCTGGCCATCCCAACAGTACACCCTGGGGAAATATCATAACCAGATCAGTGTAGAAACATATCATGGTGTAACTTCCCACCTCGCAAAGTCTTTGTGCCAGCTGAGTAGCCTATAGGATTTCACCATGATAGCACTTTTTTAGCATTATCTAAAGTCGCTTAAGCATTTCTGTCTGCCTTGGGAGATTTTTGTAGGCTCAGCCTTAGATCTTTCCCGAATTGATTTTCAGAAAGTTTCTGTACAGTGAAAATTTAACATTCACAGGCCTACTTCACACAGTTTTTTGATGAAATGCTGCATTATGCACCTCTCTTCCGATAATCCATGCAGGGTGTGAATAGTTGCTGCTAGGCTCCATGGTACTTTGTCTTATGTCTTCCCATTTCCAGCCTTGCCATCACCTGACCTTGGCACTTAATTCTTCAGCAGTCATTTTTCTCTCTGGGAAGTCAGCACATTAAAACAATGGTGCAAAATTTTTAAGTACCACCATTTCAAATTCATATTGTTGAAAACTGCAGGAAAATCAGATAACAAAATTTGTAATCCCTCTTTTTGTGAAATTAAGAAGGATTTTCTGTATCTTTCAATTTCAAATGTAAACGCAGTAACTTTTTATCATCTTTTTGATCTTATCTCCTGTACATGTAATGGAAAATTGGTCTCCATTCTGTCTGTTTTTTTTTTTTTAGAATTTTAGTCAACATAAAAATACCGGTATGGCAAGTAAAATCTCCTTACTTTCATCTACTTAAGCTAGCAGGACGTGGTGCATATTTGATAGCATAAACTTTAAGAGAAGTTAGGGTCCTTGAAGACTAATGAGTGGGTAAAGAAGAAATTTCTTTAAAAGTTATGTTAAAAGAGATTTATGATAAAAGGCAAGTGCTACAGAAAATTAGCCTTCTCTCATTTAATTTGCTGGTACATGGACAAAGAAAATGCTAATACTAATCTGTAATCAAATATCATATTTGGCTTTGTTTTATACTCCAGAAATTATCTGTTTTGACTCTAAGGAGGGCGCATTAATGAAGGCTCTGTGCTGACTTCTCAGTGTGAGCTGACTGATCTGGTCTCCTTTCCTATTAATCAATATTGTATTATCCTGATGAAAGTGAAGGTAATCCTGGATTACAGTAGGGTAAAGGAAAGAAGACTCTGATCCTTAATGTTCATGTGTTGTTCACTTAATATTTTCTCATATTTTTCTAAAATGTTTATTTTTTTCTGTAAAAAATAATTTGATTTTGTGTGCCTGTGGTTTCACCTATTCCTGGTGATTATATACTGTCCTCACTATTGCTCTAACCTGGACAGCACTGGCAAAAGGAAATGCAGGAGAGGGGAGAATCCTATTGAATTGTGTGCATATGTTTGATTTATTTACATCACTGCTTGCTAGGGAAATAGATGGAGCCGTTAATGGATGAACACCTGCTATTGGGTATTCAGATGTTCTTAGTAAGCCTTCAGAAGCCTAAAAATATTTTATTATCACTAGCTAATTGAAAGTGAGTTCAAAATAAGACATTGTGGCTATCATTTTTCTAGCAGTCATTGTTTTTCCCCAGTCATTGTAGCTTCATCTGCTTACTACATTTTCTTTTTCAAAAGATCTGCTGGAAACACTTTTGCATATAGTGTTAACAGAGAGTAGATTGATTGCAAGCTGATTTTCCATAATAATAGAGATTGTATCAGTTCCTTTTATTTACTGGAAATTACACTGATTCTGGACTTTCATTTAATACACACAGGCACAAGTGCTGCCCCCTCCACACAACTGTACATAACATTTTGTAAAATTCTAGTCTTGTGGAAGTCAACAGAATTTCTGCACTTACTTCAGTGGGGCCAGAATTTTCCCTTTACTTTTATACGGACTTGTATAATAAAGGAGTTCTGATTTTCTGTCTTTTTTTGCTTGAACTTGAGGTGGGGACATCTGCTTCTAAATGCTTCTCCTGCATACATGAATTCCTACTAAACTAGGTAGAGATTTTTGTGGATGGCAGGAGTCACTACTGTTAATGACCAGTTTTGAACATCCATCAAAGCTCTGGCATTTTTTAAGGTTGATGTACAGCCTTTTTTCTGAGCCTCCAACACCATCTTTCTTCCTGAGACTTGGTGATATTTTACAAAATCTATCATATAACCTCAGTTGCTCTGGACATTTTCTTCTAGGTCTGGAATGCAAGAGTCAGCAGCACACTACTATCAATTGTGCTAAAAGATACTGACAAGTCATGTATTATGAGGTTTGACCTCTAGCCATGATATAAGAAGTCTGTGCAATGTGCCTTGAATTTCTGACCCTGAAAAACAAATAAAGAACAGGGAAAGTGTTTCCTCAGCTTCACTTCTTACAGGAATGAGCAGGAAAGAAGTGCTTTCTGGTTTATTGTAGGCACTGGTGGAATTCTCTTTTTCTGTTTTATCTCTAAAGTATAAAAAAATCTGTGCCTAGACTGTGAAGAAGCAGGGAAGATTGAATAGTAGAACATGAAAAACATGAGGAAGCCCTGTTGTGTTAATTCTCTTTACTAAACATACTGTAAATCTAGGAAAACATTTGAAGAATTCCAGGAGTCTGATTGAAAAAAAAAAAAATAGTCCTTATTTCAACTGTTTGTTAATCTTTTTACAGTGACGTAGTGGAGTAAAAATTGTATAATGACTTTAAAACTAAGGTGGAAAGAATTACCCTTCATATGGGATAGCTCTCAGTATGTGCTGAGAAAGCCTTTTCCTGTGGCTTTGGGGATTTTGGACTTTGTAAGCCTCACAAACCATAATTGGAGAAAATCCAAGGTGTAATCATTGGTTTGTAAAATGGATTATCTTGGGTGAAAGATGGTTCCCACAATAATTTTTCAGGCACTGAATCTTCATTGTTACAGACATATGCTTTTCTGGTTGGGCAATTTTGTTCGGTAAGAGAAGGAAGGGACATTTGGGACAGACTCTAATTTGTATTTGATGCATAGAAAGTTTTGGCCCAAGAGTCCAGGGTACTGGACAATTCAAACCCAAAGAGGGGTTGCAGAGACTTTGTGTTTTACCTTCCTTGACGGGGAAGATAGCCTGGATAATCTGCAAACAATGCAAATGAGAACTTAGAGCCAGTTCTGGGTGCAGCCCTGGACATTACATAAAATTAAATGGAGAGGATTCTGGCCTTTAGTTATATTATTGTGTGATGAAAATCAGAAACCTCCATTAAGAAATGTACCTTAACTTTAAGTCATCTCCCAGATTCGAGATGTAGAAAACAAAGTTGGATGTTCATAGGTCTAGATCATAGCATTCTGTAACTTAATGTGTGATTGTGCAAGAGGTGCCAGTCTCTGTTTCTGTCTCTTCCACGGTGCATCCCACTTTACCAGTGTGCTTCTGACATTGGTTCTGATTGTTACTTGAGCATGGGTTTTACATTCTCAGAGGTGATTAGAAAGCAAGTGCTAAGACAGGAGACAGGCAAGGTTTTACTTTTCTTGCGGGTTCCATGGGAGCGTAGTTTCAAACTGATCCTTATGGGAAAGTGTAGTACTCCCTTAGCAATCACTTCTCCTTTCTTTCTTTTTGCTGAGTTTTCCCAAAATGTTCATCTGAAAGAAAATTAAATGTCTGTGAGATACTGAACTGAAGTGACAGAGTAGTCTTGTTGTTGGAAAGTGCAGTACTCTCTTACCTTTACTGATTTGGGGAAAAAAAAAAAAAATGTTCTTATAATTTGTTTATATAAAAATTCACTATAAAATATATTTTCTTAGTGTAGTTGGTAAACTGCCTGCCTTTTAGTCAAGCACATCTTTAAAAATATGATGCATTGCCTTACAAAAACAGTAGAGAATTTTTCCACAAAAATCCATATCTTGTCCCATAAATAAGAACGTTAAATGATGAGTGCTTCCCACATTATACACGTCCCTGGATGTGATGTCCTTCTTGGTGAATTTTTGTTAAGAAACAAAATACAATTTTTATTGAGATCAATAAAAGATTAAGGTGACAAAGTGATTTATTGGTTGTACTGAATGCTTGTTTTTTCCCCAACAACAGAACCAAACAAGAAAAAAAGACAATGCCATGAAGTGTTTTGTGTTTAGCTTTGTTTTTACCTTGGGTCCTTGGAAAACTGGGAAAAAGAGCAAAGCCATTCATCAAATCTTAAAACAGTGCTTCATATGAGTAACTACTGCTCTGGCCCTCAGACTACAACATAGGGAGGAACATATTATATGACCCACTACACACCAAAGTCTGTGGAAATACTTCCATTGACTTCAATAAACATAACTCCAGTACTGCGTAATGAAAGCAGGAGAGAAACCAATTTATCAGTGCACAAGAGATGGTGCTCACCATCAAGACTTTTGATTACTGCAAAGCATGTTTGCCTCCTTGATGCATGATTTGATGTGCCTCTGAAGAAAACTTTATTTAAAAGCTCTCAAAGAGGAGTAGATTAAATGTTTCTAGAAAAAGATCCCCTGAACACCCCTTTTCCCTTAGGATTCACATCTCATACTGGTTTCCCAGTGTGTGAATTTAGGTAGGGTCTGTAATGAGGCAGTCTGAAACTCGCTGGTTCAGACTGCTGAGCTCCTCCCTAGAGCTGGCAGAATTGCTTTCAGGGCCAGATCCCATGTGTATTGGGATGTGGGAAATGAAGCAATGCTGCACTTGAGCGTTCCAGATGAGGGATCCCCTTGATACCCCGAGGGGCTCCAGGCAGTGCAGGGGGAGATCAGAGGCACGCAGCATTGCACTGACCTGACTCCCACTGGAGAACATTTTTTCACCATCTATTGATTATTTGGGAGATACCTAAATCTGCTTCTGTCTAGTCTGAGAAGGAAAATGCGAGGTTTATGCCCTCTGCAAAGCTGTCCACACTTCACTTCTGTATGGCCATTACTTATAGCCCGACCCAAACACCTAACTTATGCCAGCACCAATACTGGCCATCTTGTGTTTATGTAAATTGCCATTGACTGAAAAATATGTTTTGCTTGTATGCCAGCAGACAGACCTTAGTGCTCTTGTGTGCCTGTATAAGTGAAATGAAATGTGAATTTGAATTGTTTGCACTGAAAATGTTTGCTAGGAAAGTTTTAGTTAAGGGAGGTGGTACCTGATGAATCTAGATACAAGACTAATCCTGTATCTGTTGTGTGAACTGTTAAGTGTAGCATTTAACATAGCAGTGAGAAATTACATCTCAGATCCTTAAAGCAGGATGCCAACTCCAAACACTAGCAAAATTTACCATTTACATAAAAGTGATGATCCACACCTCATTAACACAGGTTCAGTCAAGTACAGAGCATAAAATCTCACAATTTATGAGTGCATTTGTTACTGTACCCTGCTTTTAAACATTTTAAATTCATATATGTTTATACTGTATATTGTTAATCAATTTCCTATTGCACTGTTGCAACATTTTACATTAAATTTAATGTTAAGTGTAATTTCATCTTTATTTTTAATATCAGGTCCTTTCCATGAGTTAATACTTTATATATATTTATTTCAACTGTTGTTGCGATGTCCTTGAAATTGTTGACACCATTGACTGGAAATGAAAACAAAATTTTATATAAAGATATGGGCAAGGCACATTGTGAATGAGAAAGCTCAGGCCCGTTTTCATTGCGGTCTGTACATGACCGCAACAGAACTGGTTCTCCTTAAACCTTTGCATCCTTTAGCAGTGACATCTGCAGCCTTGTGAACCTGTTGGCTGTAGCAGCCATCAGCCTTCTTGTCCTTCCATGAGCTTGGCCCAGTTTCATTTCTTTTCTGCGGACTCTGAAGGCTGGGACCAGCTGCAGAACGCATGGAGGGAGGGGACACCTGTGCCATGAGGGCACAGCAGGGTGAGGCCTGGGCCCTTTCCTTCGGGGGGCTGCCTGCGCCATGCAGCACCACTTTCACACACAGTACAGTTTGATGCACTTCAAAAGCATTGGAGTACTGTTTTTTGTCTGAGGGCTATTTGTTGCACCTAAACAGAATGGAAATTTTGTTCACTGCTCGTTCTGAAAATGTGAATTGGGGATTTGGAGTTTAAGTTCCACTTGGGCTCCATCTCTAAAGATGCGGAGCTAGAGAGAATCCCTAATGTCTGGAAATTGGGGCCAAGTAAATGTGAGTGAGAAATGCCTGGAGAAAGAATATTGGTGCAACACACCGATAGTCCAGTGTTACAAGCAAAATAAAGTCAGATTTTTAAAATGTGTATTCAAAAACTACAGTGCGTATATGCTTTTATTCTCATTTGGAATATATAGAGACTGGTTTGTTTGTTTGTTTGTTTGTTTTAATCAGGCTTAGCAACTCCTGAGACTTCAGAGTCTCAAGCAACCATCTGCAGGTTGCTTTAAAACAAAATCTGACTTTTCAGTCTGCGTATTTATCCAGTGCTGTCAGAGAGGAAGAACATGCGAGTTGTGTAGTGTCTCTTTGAACTAGACTGAATCTCAGCTGCCAGAATGATCTGCTGGGATGATACTGCTTTTGAGCCTTCTGCATATTTTTAGAACAAGCTAGTCTGTGTGTGTTTGTATGTATGTACAGTAGGGATCTTGCATCAGCCTCCATGCCTTTTGGAACGTCCCTGCTACTTTGCAGTCCCTGAGCCCAGTTCTGACAGGCAACGTGCTGGGCAACCTCAGCAGAATGCTCACTGTGGCTTTCTTGCGAGAGAGGAGAACAAAAGGACATGGGGTAGAAGAGGACACCTGAGTCCAGTTTGATTTGCTGGACACCAGTCTCTGCATTTATTCTTTCTATGTAGCTGTCAGCCAAGGCAGATATATCTCCTTGAGCCTCAGTTTCTCCCATGTTAAAGCACCTAATAGCATTGCTTTACTTCACAGATGTTGGTTTTCAAGGTATGTGTAGCACAATAGTAGGTTTTTAAAAACCCATTTTAAATTGTATGGCTATTACAATGACGAGACAAAAATGGGGTTATTATAATTATGGAAGAATTTTTGTTTTTCTTCTGAAACAATTATACTAATTTGGCTTAGCTGTGCATTAAAACTTGTGGGAATGCAAGCCTATGCAAGCATGTTTCACTTCTTTTTTTCTTATCTTATCCTGACCAAAAACCCCTGTAAACTACTCTGTAAAACATATTTTCGTATCTTAAGACCATCTTGGAGCACAAGAAGGTTATCTTCTGTATTCTTCTAAAGTATTATGTAGGCCCTTAGCACAGGTTTGTGATATGAGCTGTGCTTCCCCTGCATTGTCCTTCATGTGGTCTTCATTCTTCAGTTTGGTGGAGGTAGTAGATGCCTGTCTAATGTGCATTTTCACAATCCAACTGCACGTCTTCCAACTGAGATAAACACTTTCTCTTCTTGATCTTCTCTTTCTTACTGCAGAGAGAAAGGCATATTGACATCATTTTCTCTTTATGCATCCTGTGCATGTTAATGACCATATCCTCTGTATTTTGTTTGTTCATTTTGCAGTGCTTTCCAATGGGATAGTAATCAAGATTATGTGTAGCAAAATGTTAGTGACAGCATGTGAATTGAAAGGCCTTTACCCTTATATGGTCAAATGATTTTATGCATCATTTGGAAAAAGCAAGAGTTTTTCTAGTGCTTTGAGGAGCTCTGACGAGCAGAATTATTCAGAGAAAAATACGGACAGATGTGGACGTCTTATCTACAGACATCTTAAAATGTATTAGTTTTTCTTTATTTGAAAAAACGGCCTTGTTGACACAGGAATCAAGAAAAGTCACAAACTGCTTATTAGCATATATGTGTTTTATAAGAAGACATGAATAAATAATTTCTCTTTACCTACTCCTAAAAATTAAAAGTTAAAGCAGATGTACTACTGTGTTGCCAGGATTGCAGGGGAAACAAAAAAAAAAAAAAAAAAAGAGAACAAATTTATTATCTTAACTGATAGGACACAATCAGTGGGAACCTTTTGGTTAGAGATCTGGCAAGCGTCTGCTGTGCTGGTTACTGCCAAATCTTGTTCTTCTATTAATGTATCTCGTTGAATGAGTCTAATGCATAGAAATCACAGGGCAGAGAGAGAGCAATGTGATTTTGCTTACAAAAAGAGTACTCCTGCATTACATACATTGTTTGGCTTGGTTAAAGAGCACCAGTGGAGGACAGAGGATAAATAGAAGTCACATTCCCAACAGAGCTGGGTTGTGCATTAGTGATGGGCAAGATTCACTGTGCAGCCGGGAGGTATTTTGAAACATGTCAGTACCTAAGAAGTGTCCTTCACGTGGTGTTGTTGCAGGAGGGTGCATCTCTTATACGCACTTGGTACAGCTGCCTGAGTAGCACCAGTACCAGCTGACTGTGTAGGATGGGGAGTGAAGTTGCACGTGGTCAAGGTCTCAACGTTTATGTGTTAATTACTCAGATTTGCATTAAAAATTTTTAGTAACTCATGTAAAAACCTTGTAAGCCAAGATGGCTGTTGATGTCAAAGATCCATCTGCTTATTGTCTTTGCTACTTTCTTCCCATATAAAATTCTAGTGACTCCTCCTTGGGGAAGGAAGCTGCCATTGTAAAAAGATCAGATAAGGAGAGCAGAATAATAATGGCAGCATTAGCAAAAATCTCGACATAATACCACTGCTTCTGCCACGGTTCCTCTGTCCTCCCTAGCAGGTTCCCTGAAGCAAGATGCAATATGTCTCCTAGTTTGAATATTTCATTTCCAGGGGTACATCTGCTTTTCTTTCATGTTATATGCAGCGTTACCTATTTATAACGCTTTTAAAAAACGATTTTCCAGCTTCATGATATGGTACAAGAGAAACAGAAGCTTTGTATCAGTGTAAAGATAAAAGACATGAGGAAAAGGGGAAAGTGATAATTGGTTGCAAATCAAGTTATGAACCTAAAGCAAAAATAAAAGTGCAAGAAAGAGGGAAGGGAGTCTTATAACCTCGGTAACGGTAGGAATTACGATGTGCTGTGTACATTTGGGTTGTACTTCTATACCAAGTTAGTGGATAAGGATATTTATCTGATGTTGTTTGCTCTACACATAAACTCTTCTGATTTAGATGATAGATAGAAACCATTTATACAGATAAACACAGTAGGGGTCTAAACACGGATCTCTGTGGAACACCAGATGTGAGTAAATGAACATTTGATTTTCCTCTTGTCTGCTCCTGACAACCTGATGGATAAGAAACCATCTCCTGAATTCCCCTAAAACCTGATAGCACTAATGCAGATAATAGCACAGAGTGAGATATGGTATTTATTAAATCTGCTCTCTAAATATTAATACGACAGCAGCTGTGATCTTTCTACTCTCTAACTGTACTCTTTAAGCATTGTGTCACTTGCTAACAAAGATAAATGCACAGGGCTGGTGTAGAGGGTTTAGGACCACAGGGGTATTCAAATACTTAAAATTCGTGCAATTTAGAAATTAATATTCTACATCACAATTGATTAAATAAAAGGAGTGTGAGAAATTTACCAAATGGTTTTTAAAATGGAAACAGATTGTGTGAAGGGAATAAAAAGCAGCTATGTTAATTCTTTTTTGTCCATTGTCCCAGGTGGTTCTAATGCTAACCACTGAAAAGTGTATTAGCAGAAAGGAGCTTTAGTATTTCCTAAGTTAGAAATATCACCTCTGAAGTGTCAGCAGTTTTATATCCATTTTTCTCTCCCTCTCCATTTCCTCCATATCTCTCAGGCAAAATTCTTACAGAGAAAAAGGCCACAAGGGGCCATGTCTTGGCCAGATGCTTTTATTCAGTGTCATCTTTTCCAGAGCTAACTGTCAAATGCACTTGTAGTTCAGGCTGTCTTGGGTGATGGGGCTGACTGCCAGCGCTGTGACTTTTTCCCCAAAGTTAAACCCACTGTCTCCCTTCTTCCAAAACGTCCACAAGCCCAGCACCTCTCCCACTCAGATGTGCTTCTAATTTATTATGCAAGGTTGATTGACTTTGGCTGAACTGGCTTCATGGCAAGGATCAGGACCATCTTTTGCACAGGTCACAATCCTAGTTTCTTTTGGTTTCTTTCTCTGCGAGAGTGTTACAGAACAAGATGTGGAGTCCAAACAAGGTGTGGAGCTGTGTGTGGAGCTTGAAAGTGCTGAGTATGTGCAGTCTGCATTGGTTACAGGCAGAGCTTGAGGTGATACGCAGCACTGATTTCCAGCCAGCTTTGGGAATCCCACAGTACATGCTTGAATGCAGTGTGTTCTTTGTGTTCGGTTGTGCGCTTGGAAGAAGAGGCCCCATTTGTTTCATAGCAACTTCTGTGGAAAGAGACAGTCTGCACAAAAAAAAAGCCACATTTGTTTATACCATAGCTGAACTGCTGGGGTGACATGTATAAGGGGAAGATTTCTTGGGGATTTTATTGCTAGAACCACTGAGAATCCTTCCAACTCAGCTTTTTCTAGCCACCTGTCTTTGATTTGAGCTGATTTGCTTGATGGGTACCTGCTAAACTTTCAGTCTAATGGTTCTGACACTGCTGTGTCTGTGGGTGTTGAGAATGGGCTGTAGCTGCCTCCTGTGCCACGGCAGTGTAGTCTCACTCTTGATGAGGTAATGCAGCTTCGTAGGCTCTCATAAAGTCTGTCTGTCCCATCTTGAGTACGTTGATTACTGACTTCATACTGGATTCAATGAACACAGTCGCAGTACTCAGAATAATGCTACTGTTAGGAATGAAGAGCTAATTGGCTTTGAAGGAAATAAGCATACACAATTTGTACCACTCCACTGGTTAGAACTGGACCATGGATAATTGAGATGGTATGAAGCACCTACTGCCTCATGCTCACGATTTTAGAATCCATTAATTCCTACAGTGTCTTGTGCCTACCTACAGGAGGATGTTACAAGAGCTTAGTTCATTATAAACAACTCTGCCCCATTTGCTTCAGAATTTTGTGGTTATTAATCCATGAATATGTAGAATGCAAATTTGCAAACAAAGGAGCTTGGAGACAGTGACTCATTTCTGCAAACCCGTGTTTCAGTATGGTGTTGAAGATGAAAATTTTATAAAAAAGGAAAACCACATTTCTGCACAGATGACTTTATGCTTTTACGTGTGGCTAAATGTGAAGAAGCTTGTGGGTGGGTTGTCAGCATTGTTTAGCTTTTTGTTTTGTACTGTTCTGTTCTGGTTTTGTAAGGGTTTTTTTCTCCTGAATCACAAAAACCTAATCCAAGCTTGTGTGTTCTATTCCAAAATGGAATTGAAGCTTGATGTGGATTATGGGAACATGGAGTTTGTGGTCAGTGTAATTACATTTGATTCTATACAAGTAAAAAATTGAGTGTATTCTGTAACACTCAATAAAAACGTTATTCGGCATTGTTATTGCTACTCCTCTTCTGGTCTTTGGAATGGGTATAGAGGGAATGCCATGGTGCTTGTGACAGAACATTTAAGCTGTCATTGAGTAGTGTTATTCTGAATGCAGTCCTGGTATCAAACAAGCCTACTGACAGTAGGCTTGAGTTTCTTACTTTCTGTTTAAGGAACCCTTAGAAGTAATCCTCAGGTCCTTAAGAATCTACCACATGAAAAAACTCTTCTCGGTTAAAATAGTCTCAAAAGAGAAAAAAAAAAAAACAAAAAAAAAAACATTTTTAAAAGGGAAATCTGTTTCATTAGATCTGGTAAATTTAGGCTAACCTCAGCTTTTCAGCCAAGCTAGCAATAGTGTGATTGCCAGGAAGGGCAATAATGAGGGCTCTGATGTTAATGTTAGAAGAGGAAGTCATCTCAGAATACTGAAAACTTTTATTGTCACCTGGCATTTGATTTGATTTAACTTTTTTCACTAGCACAAGCCTAGATAAGAAATGCTTATTGGAAGAGGTTTTCCTGAATGAATAACAATTTCTGTTGAATGGAGTAGTCACCATATTTTTTTGTCTGGGTCTGCGAGAGGCTGATCCAGCCTAATGGGTAGAGAGAGCCAGCAGCATTATTCATAGCAATATGTAAAGTACCCTCTTGGGCTCGCCATGCATTTTATCTTTCATTATCAAATTGACACTCCTGCATGGGTAGATTCATTTTCTGGCAGGGAATACCACAGGCTATATTTCTGTACTTTTTCTCCCTCCATCCAGGCTTTCTCTCTGTGCCTTGGTAAATCATCATGTTAAATCATTAATAGTGAAGAAAGGCATGCTACGTAAGCAATTATATACTGATTAATGTCTAAGTTAAATCTCTCTTTTCAGAGATACTGCTGACCTGCTGAGTATCTCCATCATATTCGTTTCCTTTGTTCTTTTGTAGAAGATGATTTCTTACCAGTGCAAAGTTTTCTTAGTCCTAAATGCTCAATCCTGGCACTGGCCGTGGATGGCTGACATTCTGTCTCAGAGAGAGGCAGGACACTAGGGCTGAAAATCTCCAGCAACGTTTTATCTAGCTGGTACAACTCTGTGCATGCCCACAAACTGCCATCCTTGTTAGCAGCACAGCAGTTCCCGTGGTGCAGGCACTGAGGGGGCCTCCCAGGGATGGGCATTGGTGCTGGCAGCGCTGCATCAGCTCAGTCTGCTGTAAGCGTGGGTGACATGGCACGGGAAGTGTGGGCAGCCCTAAGTGCTTTCCGCCAGTGTTGATCCCTGTGATACTACAGACATAGGAACCAAAGAGGCCTTGACTAATTTAGGAATGTTTTGAATCACTTTGTTATCCACATGTTAGAGTCTATGCAATGCAGACAGGGAAACAATAAAATCCTGACTGGTGAGGGATATGGTACCGCGTAGTGTCTTCATAGGTACGAGCCAGGCAGAGTGATGAAAAAGGTCCCAGCTGTGGTCCCTGGGGCAGAAGCTGCAGTCAGTGTTGCAGTGGGCAAGAGGAAGGAGATTTTCTGTTAGCTCTGTTAATAACCCTCTGGATGAGCTCAATTTAACAGAGTAGCAAGAGCCTGAAGTGCTACAGTATTTTGGGGCTTGTGAGCCTGGAATAAACAAAAGTATGAAATATTTTGTTGCTGCAGTAAGGATTTCTGCAAAGAACATTTTATTGTGTTTCTCCCTTTCTTGTTCATTTTCTCCATCTCCGTTTTTTTTTTTTTTGTTTGTTTGTTTGTTTGTTTGTTTTTCATCTAATGCTTTAGGGTAAACAGATCCATTAAAATAATAGAGCTTTGTCTTTGTATACATATATTTCTTCTCTTCTTTCCCTGCTTCTCTATCCCTCTCTCCCGCATACACATGTATTCCAAAAGCATGGCCCAAAAGCACAGAACAAAGTCACCCTCCAGAAGAGGGTTCCCTGAGCATGCCAGAGTTTGAATTATTGCTGCCTGGATAGATGGCACTGCTCTTGGTGCTTCTCAGAGAAGGCTGGCTGACTTATAGGAAAACTAATAAGCCTATTCAGGCTTGTATTGAAAGGTGAAGCTACAGGGAAGTAGCAATAAACAAGCAAGATTTTAGGGGCTCCCAGTATTCTCAGGGGGCAAGTGTGGCAAGGGGATAGTGGAGGCAACAAGAGGTAGTTCTGTTTCACAAGAAAAGCAAACAGGCTCTAAACACTCCAGAAGAGACATAAAATTAATAGCACTTTGAGGCAAAACATTCTCTCCTGAGAGATGTTTAGAGAATATAATGCAAATAAATTCAGTGTCTTTTTAAAGTCTGTTCATTTTACCAGCTTCTTCAATGATTTGAGAAGCAGAATAGGTCATAGACAGAAGCTTATCCCGCAGTATACTTGGTTTCAGCCAGTGCTTCAAAGTGTTAATGTAATAAAAAGTCAGGTTTGTATATGCTTTTATTAGAACAAGTAATAGACCTTCTAAATTTTGATTCCAGTGATGTTCCAGTTTTCTGGCCTTACTTTCAAATCAGTCTGTCCCCTGAGCTGCCCTGTCCTTAATAAACTGGTAATATTGAAAGGGAGGGAACCCTTGTATTACATTGGATCTGTCCCTGGAGCAGAAACTCAGTTACTAAATTCTGAGGAAGGGAATTGAGGTTTAGGGGAGCCAAAGCTTGTTCACTTTGTCAGAAAGGAGAAAAAGGTGTAGATTGTTACATGAAACACAGTCAAGAAGTGTGTTTTAAGCTGACCATAATAATGCATTAACCTTTCTGATCATGCTGGAATTTCTATAGGCTCTGTCTAACCAGTTCTCTTACTTTCATGCACGGATAGCGTTTATGAGCATATATATATTTCCCAGCTAAATCAAAACCCAAAATGTCTTCTGGACTAAGATGTAATTTATATTATCAGAACTGCAGGACCCACTAAGTCTAAAGTAAATGGAAAGTGACTCAAACAGTTTTTATTTAGAGATGCAGTGCAGAGCAAAAATAAAACTTAGAATGCCAATTGATGATGGGCATTGAAGCTAATCCTGTGCAGACAGGGCCAGAACAGCATGTCACAAGGATAGGAGGAAAAAGCAAAGACATTTGGAAGAAAGTAAACAATTATAAATCTTCAAGATATTAAGCAATGAAAATGAGTGTGTGAGTGATGCAGCAGTTGAATTAGGCAAAGGTTTGGAAGACGCCTTTAGTTTATCCCAGAGTCCTGAAAATGTAATTTTAATGTTACTCCTGTTTTGAGACTTGTACTCAGTGATGTTCTTGATAGGCAGGATGTTTCCCAGATCTCCAAGGAGTGGTCCATACTTCAGTTTAAAATAGATGGGGAAAATATTCAGGGAACATTAACTTCAAGCAGGACTTTCTGCTCTGATTGACAGAATTCATTACAGAAGGTGTGTTAGGGTTTTTGTGCTCCTGCAACTGCTTAGCTGGCTTTTAAGCCTGACTTTCCCAAGCATAATTCAGCCCAAGTTCCCCTCCATGCTGGTTTTTTTTTTTTTTTTTTTTCCCCTGGTCTTTAAGAAGCAACACAGAAAACTAATTTCAGTTATTTTCTTAAATGAAATCTCATTGGTTCCAGATTCCCTATTAAATCCAATCCAACATACAACCTGATCTGAGAAATAAGTATTTCCTCTGCCCTCACTCTGCCTTTGCCTGTCGAAGGCTCCCCAGAGCCAGTGGGGTCTGTTGTAGCTCTGTGCCCCAGCATACAGCCTGATGTAAGCACCACTGGAAATTTGGTCATTTGCGTTCAGAAATTGCCATTTTCACATCCCAGAACCACACTCACAAGCATGACAAAATCAATCACTAAAGGAGGCAACTGGCTTAGCACTGGCAAAGTGCATGCTGGAAGACATGCCGTTTGAGGTGTCCCAAGAAAGGAATTTGCCTAGTTATCTAATAAGGCACATCCTGCAGTTTTTGTGGAGTGCTGGCTAGGATTCTTAAGTGGTTCTTCATTTAAAAGCAATATTTTAAAAGGGAAGCATCCAAAAACCTTCCCAGGCATTTCCAGATCCAAAGATTCTTGAGGTTCGGGTGTATTTCAAGGTTGTTTGCAGCTTGATAAATGTTTTCAAATGTTTGTGACCCACTCCCAAGGCAATCCTTCTTAAATTGAATGTAAATTGTTAGGTATCTGTCCATCAGCTGCTGATACCAGCCTGGTGTCCAAGGTGATGCTCGGAAGAGAACTCACACACATTAATGTTAACTTGTAGGCCCACCTAGAAAATCACAAAGGTCCTTTTTGGCCTTAAATTCTTTGAATCGATAGCAAGTGCTGCAAAAGGTCACAGGTTATAGATAAAAGGCTGGCTATTAGGCCATCTAGTGAAGGTCCTAACACTTTTTTATTATAACAAGGTTAAAATACATCCTACATTTGGTTGTCAGCTACAGTTCAGCCACTTCTGTTCCCCTTGAATAGCTTCATGCAGATGTTTTCTACCTGCAAGCTGCTCCTGAAAAATTAGCAGTTCTCCAGAACACCACAGAGCTGCTTGTGAGCCCATCCCAAACATTTCCCAAAGTATTGTGCAGCAAGCAGGAGAGCCGCTCTTTTAACTGAGTGCCTTATGATTTATGAATAACTATGGTTTCCATTAAGCTGCAGAAAGGGGATAGTGTGTTTCACCCTGTGCTGAGAACCCCATTTGTTTCCGTTCCTGTCAGCAGTTTGCATAAGTGAATGATTTTATTTCATGTGAGAGGGAAGGCAAACACACAAGTTATCCCAGCAGTGGAAGATTTGTCAAATAAAGCTTTTAATAATGGTGTTATTTGACAGTTTTATAGTGCTTCAACTTTTGAGCAGTTTGAAGGTGGTAGGTTTTCAATAAAAATTAAGTCCTTATCTAGCACAAACTCAGTCCCTGTTGTTTTAAAAGAACTAGTCTTGGCTGCAATGGAGCCCCTTAATCTACTATTGAAAGTAAATCTCAATCCTTTTCCGTATTAATATATCTTGCAATCCATCATCAGTAGGTGTTCTGTGTATTTTTTTGCCCTAGTATATCAAGGTGGCCTGATAAACCACCTTCCTAACCAAACTTGTTGGGTGATCATTATGTTTCTCAGAAGAATAAATTATCCAGTGTAGTTCTCTGCAGCTTACTTAAATAGTCCAGCAGTGTTTCCAGTCACTTTTACTTATTTCTTTAATTTGTTTAAGGGGTCGAGTAACTTATTCAGGTGAGGGGAGAAGGAAGAGGGAAGTTGCTGGTTTTCACAAGGTCAGAGTTAATCCTATCTGTGTTCATAAATCATTGTACATCACAGGATAACCACGTAGTCACTGAGGACGTGTTAATAGAAAACCCGTTCAGCACAGAGAGAAGTTCCCTTGTTTAAAGGAGGGATTTTAAAAAGAATCTAAAGCTGCCTGAAATTCCCCTCCAGTTAAATAAGGAGTTGTATTCTTTATAGATCTGCTATGTTTCTAACAAAAGTTGGTAGGTATTCACCACCATGCAAAGTACTTAGGTTTTAATACAGATCTTTTAAAAGAACAATTTCTGAGAAAGAAAGTGCTCTATAATTTATGTAAGTGTTTAATTTGGACAATCAGAATAATAAACAGTGGTGTTAGCAGAAGTGACATATCTCAGATCCAAGTTATCTGCTCAAGTCCACATGTAGAGGTGCTGTGAGGGCTGGCATTTGAAGGAAGAGGGTCCTGTCTCCCAGCTGACTTACAGCCTAGCTCCAGGTAGGTAGGTCATGGACACAGACGGGCTCCACTAAGCACAGAGCTCTTTCGCGTGCCTAGGAATTCATTTTAAATATTGATTTATCAACAGGTGTTTACAGGAGGAATGCTCAACTGCTACTTACCTGGCAAAATTGTTTCCTGTCCTTTGCATATCAGACAGAATATCCTGCATCCCAATGATTTCAGCTAAGTTTCAGAGTCATTAGATGGAGCCTTTCTACTGGGTATTCTCACTAGCAGTGTTTTTGTTAACACCAAACATGCACGTGGCATATTTTCAAGTACAGTGCTAGTTTTTGTTTCATAGATCTCACAATCTGGTCCAGTAAACTAAGCGGAAATCAGAAGCGGAAGGGAGGAAGAACAAAACAAACAAACAAACAAAAAAACAAACCAAAAAACAGCAACAAGATTGTTAGCTGATGTGCTGAAACTCTTTTTACAGGCTGGTGTCTCCCCTAAGAGGACTTAGGGGAATCTTTCATTTGTTTTCACTAGAACTTGCTGAAAAATATCTGTTAAATTTCTTGAAAGAGATTGCTCTGTTCTAATGCCTTGAATTCTTACATTCTGCTCTAGAAAGATTTATTGGTTATATGTGCTTGATTCTATCCTGCTGCCTCCCCTTCCAGCATTCACTTGCAGTGTGCCAGTGTGGCACGGGGAACACCCCTGTAGATAAAAGCTGCCTCCGTTTAATTTCAGGGGAACTGCTCTCACTGTTATCCGATGACTTTGGTTAGCAGGAATCAGACTGAATCATTCTGTATTCAGCAGCCCAGGAGAAAAGGGGGACAAAGACTGGTTTGTGTTTACTGACAGCTTGAGGCAATGCCACCACAGAAATTAGAGGAGTCTTTCCATTGACTTTGTGAAAGTTCAGTTGTGTCTTGGACTTCTGCTGCAGCCTAACTTAAATGTATTGTTTTTTATTTTATACACAGTCAGCTCAGAGTCTCCCTCATATCTCTTTCTCCCACAGTGCTCAACTCCTCTCTCTCATCACAGCAAAATCTGACAGGAACTTTCCTCTTATCTGTCTCTTTTTCTCTGCTCTCCTCCAGCTCCTGCTCATTCTTTACCTCCCTCTGTCTCTCTCATTCCCTCCCCTGCTGCTCTCAGATGGCTGGCTTTGCTCAAGGTCTGCAGGCTGGCACAGAGCATGCCTGGAACAATATGTTCCTATTAAATTTACCCTCTCTCATTGCTTCTTGAAATTAAATTGAATTTTACTCTCAAGTTTATTTGTTGAAATCACATAATAAAAACATCCCTGAATGCAACCACTTTTAATCAGTAAGCTTTCCAGAATTAGTAATGATAAAACAGTGTTTAGAAAGGCTTGTCCAAGCACTTCACAGAAAAGAATAAGCATGTTTTTATTTACGATTGAAATTAATCTCTTAAAGTCCCTCTGAAGTCTGAGTTCCATCCATGGGTTGGATGCCACTTTCACTCCACTTTGGCCTCACCAAGAACAGGCAGAAACAAAACTCAAGAATTTTCAGGTTGAGTCCTGAGTGTCATTTTATAGTCTCATTAAAATACAGGCCAGTACTAGTTCCTTGTATATATTTCATCAATGTTAGCATGTTCTGCATCTATACCAATGGATGAATTATGTTTGATTTAAGACTGTTAAGTTTGTGACTTGTCAAAGGCCGACAAAAAGTACAGTACTGCTGTTCTGGGTTGGTTCTTTATATTGCATAAAAACAGAGCACAGTTTTGGGGTGCTGAGCCACCATAGCTGTGTTGGTGGAAGTGAGGTGTCCTCAGCACTCCTTAAATGCTAATGGGTTGCAAATTTCAGGATCAAATCTGTCACAGCTTGACAAGAAGATGTTGGCAGTTTTGGGAGATATGTATGTAGAATAGAAGGCATTGCACAGCTTAAAATTGCTGTGGTGTTAAAAAGACACAGTAATATTGTTCAGAAATATTCTTCTTGGATCTCTACAGTTTGAAACAAGACCACACCAGTATCATTGTGGTGTGTATAATGGAATATATTTCAGAGAGAAAATAAGATGTAAAAATTGCAGACTGATCACCCTGGAAGGTTTGGGCCACTCATTGGCAATTCCAGCATCTCAAAAAGTAGAACACTGCCGCAAGAATATGCAAAACTACGGATCCATGCTGTGCCTCTCTTCTGTGCTGTGCACTTGTTTCATATGCTGAAGAGATCTTGACATCAATGGGGTGTTTTCAGAGCAGAATGTGTTCCTAGTCTGTAACAGAAATCCATTGTAGAGAGAAGAGGAAGATGTGAATGTTGGCAACAGTTTGACAGATTTTTTTCCTGTAGTGATTTGGGAGTTGCAGAGCTTACGTTTTATTACAAATGGTGGTGTTCATCAAAGCAGAATGATGAATCTCTGGGCAATTACAATTTTTTCTGTAATTTGGCTGGAATTGGTATCTATTCCCTCAATAGGCAGAATGGATGCCACAATAAAAAAGTGATTTGCATCAGAAACGCAGTGTACTGTACAGGCACAAAAAGTAAAGAGGCAGGTGTGTCCTAACAAGCTTGTAAAGACCACACCAAGGAGTAAGGATGAGAATGTACCAGATAGTCCTGAATTTATTGGTACAGCTTCGTTTGTTACATACAGGGTACTTTACCTGCCTTCCCTGCCAGCACATACACATTCTGTCCAGCGTTTCTCTTGTAGTGAGCATCTCAGGTTCTGCAGGTATCTAAAAGATTATTTCAGTTCCTCAAGTTAGATTTGGAAATTATTTGTTAATGGACTTGTCTGGCGTTATCTTGCTTTTTCCTCATGAAGTTCAACAAGGCCAAGTACAAGTTCCTGCACCTGGGTTTGGCCAGTCCCCATAGTCCCCACTTTCAGTACAGACTGCGTGAAGAATTGATTGATGGTAGTTCTGCAGAGAAGGACTTTGAAATACCAGTGGATTAAAAATTGCATATAACCCAGCAGTGTGCACTTGCAGGCTGGATAGTCAACCATATCCTGGACTGCATCAAAAGTAGCGAGGCCAGCAGGATGAGGGAGGGGATTCTCCCCCTCTGCTCTCGTAAGACCCCACCTAGGGTACTGCATTCAGCCCAGGGCCCTGGCACAAGAGAGGCATGGAGCTGTTGGAGTGGGTCCAGAGGAGGCCATGAAGTTGATCAGTCACCTTGCTCTCAGGCTTCCCAGCCATCACCTGGATGTTTTGGCCACAAGAAAACCGCGACAAAGGCAGAAAAGTTTAGGGAGAAATCACGTGAGAAAGGGCTACAGGGTTTGGTCTTGAGTTATTGAGTTATTGAAACAAGCAATATGCAAGGTCTCAGAAAATACGTGAATAATACTGATTTTTCTGCTTGGATAAACTGACATATCACCCAGAAGTGCCAACGCTTGGTGTAGGCCATAAGAAAATAAGAACAATTCCCTTCTATTAATGGACTGTTGAATAATAATAGTTGCACATCAGGGTGTGTTATGAACCCAGAGACACTGGTTTCTGCTCTACTTTTCTGTGTCAATCAAATGTGCTCCATAAGAGGAGCAAAATTCTCACTTGAGACTATAATGTCCCTTGCCCTACAGTTGACATGTGTAGAAATCAACAAAGATTGTAGTGTTTTGGTGATGCAATTAACAAGACACTCACTGAAGGGAAATTTGGCAGCTAAACTGTGACAAGTTGAGGAGGATTTTTCTCTGTAGGTAAAATTCTACAAAAAGCAAATATCTACTGCCTGTTTCTACTGCAGCCTTTCCCCACCGATATGGAAAGGCTTGGCAGCAACCAGTTACTGCTCCTGAAATACCTGAAGGTCTTATTTTTTCAGTTAGTAGAACAGATTTTTTTTTTTTTTTTTTTTAAAAAAAACACAACTCGCAGTGGCAGTTGATTTACATTTGAGAGCTTTCATAACTTGTCCCTATTTTAAGGGGAGATGGTAGCTAAGCAAGGGTTATCTCCTTGCACAGAGTCTCAACTGTGAATAGGAAGGAAATCAGCAGTGTAGGCCAAATCACTGCTACAGAGTTTGAGAATGAACTGAATAAACCTTTGCTTGGAGAAATCAAAGGGTATAATCATAAAGTGCTGTTGCAGGGGTCAGGCTAATGATGTGCCAGTGATTTTTATTGCCTTGGGTTATAAGACCTTGAGGGACCTTATGGTCCTCCCTTGGACCTGAAATATTTCCAGAGTTTGGTGCTACCCAGTAGATATAGAATAGCAAAAGATTACTTCTCCATCACCTTAAAGATAAATCTTGAGACCCTGGCAACCTTTGGGAGAAAATATAATTGTCTTCCTAATTAAAATTGATTTTTTTCAGTGAATGTGCCCTTCTATCGCTATCCCAGCTGTATAACTGGCTGTATCTCCCTTATTACAACAGATATTTATGGTCAGCAATTGACAGCATACTCAGCGCAGTAAGCAGTGTGTATGATACAGCTTTGGCAATGGATCACAGAGCAGTTAATCCCTTTCGAATATACATATCTCCCTAACTAGAGCTAAGAACAACGGTGTGATGCCATTTGCCTTGTTATTGGACTGTACCTCTGGGTGTTTCAAGTGACATCTTAAGTGAAACTGTCAACCAAGAGACTAGGTTCCCAAATCATATTGTCAAAAGGAATTAGGTACCTGCCTCCTTCAAACTTCTGTGAAAATCCTGGGATTAGAAGTGTGAGTATGAATACCAGTCTTGAATATAAACTTTTACAGAACCACGATGTTAGCATTCTTCACGTTTTTCGTTGCTTTATTAGTTCTCTTAAGGTATAACTTCATCCTCACAATGGTCTGCTGTGTGTTAATGCTTCTGAAGAAGGTTATAAAGGTACAAATGATGTTGTGGTTTGGCCTTCATCATTTTCTAGACTGTAACAGAGGTAATAAATGTATCTATATTGTACATCTTACTGCACTTCAAAGGATGATAAGAGAAACTCGTGTATATTTCTGGGGCAGACACTTTTCCAGGAGGAGAGTGTTAAAAGGAAAAAGAAAAAAGGGGAAATATTTTCATCTGTGAACTAAGAAGTCTTTTTGGTACACTGAAGCATAATAAACATGATAGTTCAAAAGGCGTTTTAGGCAAAAGGTATTTAGTTCAAAAGCCATACCTCAAAACACACTACAAGTTTGAAGGTCATGAAAAATTTAGCATGAGAATTAAAAAAAA
>VXAV01006843.1:2234-20255 GCA_013399715.1 Alectura lathami | reverse complement strand
GGGGGTGGCAAATATCCTCAAAGTGGAGGGGTGGGAGTGTTATGGGTTTACTGGAGTTCAGAGCTCAGGCAAACAGCGTACATTGCAGGAGCTCTTGCCAAAAGGAGGAAAGGAGGCAGCAGAAGGGCAGAGAGCTAGGCGGCTTGGAGAGTGGCATCCTTGTGTGTCAGAAGTGGTCAGTATTTTACCAGCTGAGTTCCATAAATTGGCCCTGGGCAGTCAGCGCCAGTGCCAGCTGTTAACTTTGTAGCAGCCATAATCTCAGCAGGGACAAATAGGGAAAGATGTATTGACAAATGGCACTGAGCATAATAAACTGCTCATCTTTATGAATGCTGGGATCCAAATGATCAAAACAGATGTACAGTTTCCAGATCTTAGCTGCACTGTCAGAATATTCCTGGTTTCCTCTTGCATAGTCATCCATAATGAAAAGAAAACAAGCAGATTTGCCTTCTCTTGGGTTTTTCTTTATTGCTCGCTCAACATTAATTACAGAATATTGTTGGAATAGCAAAGTGGCAGGCACCAGCACCCTGAACAGAGTATGTAGGTTACTCGTGTTACTTCAGCATATAGCATACAGCTAAAATTATCTTCAGAACAAGTGTAGCACTGACATGGCCTTGTGGGAAAGCATCGTTTTTGTCTACTCCTTTATAAATATAAGATTAACTTCTCATGTTATAAAGCATGGGAAAGGACAATGAGTGAAGGCTGCCATTTTCACATTGAAGCCATAAAAAAGGAGGTAGGAAGACAATGTGAAAAAAGGTTTAATTCAGATCAGTTAACACAATGATTTCTTATATTTTCATGTCAAGGGAATTGTAAAGGGGAAAAAAAGAAGACGACACAATGGATATATATGCCTTTAAAAACATTTGGACACAGAAATCCTCTCCTGATTTATATGTGATTTGCAGGTTCATCAAAATGACTTTTATACTTAGTGTTGCCTGAAGTGTTTGGGGTCATTAGGGACTTTTCAGCTTATCAGATAAATCCTATGTATCCTGCCTTGCTGTTTGACTATAGCATTTTTTAAAAGACTTGTCAAGTCAATGGGTTACCACATCCCTAAGGCAGTGCATTTAATAGTTATAAAGTGCTGTCCTTTGCTAAGTGAAATACTGAGTGCTGAGAAGAGTACACAATTCTTAAGCCATAAGTGAAAAGATGAGTTTTAATATCTTTTTCATGTGCAATAGGGAGAAGAAATTCAGAATACTGCCCATTTTCTTTCTGCCCAGAATGATAAGCATACTGCTGATTAAACATTAATATGATCAAACTGATGCATTGTTACAAGCAGAACTGAGTCAAAAATCAGAGCACATTGAATCTCAGGCTTCTCAGTTAACTGAACTCTGCCCTCATACAAATGATACTGCTACCACAATTTTCTGGTGGGTTTCAAGCCCTGTTTCAAGGCATTGCAGCCTCTATGTTGGGCTGTAGGCTCCCAGAAGAGACTTAGAGTACTGACAGGCATCTTGAGCTGCCTAGGGCCATCCTCAGCAAGCCACAAAGCTGGATGCCATGGATGCCACTCGCAGACAGAGTCTTGCAGAGTTCTTACTAACTTCCCTTCTGCCCACCACCAGATAGCAACATTGAAACTGAAATCTCAAGATTCTTGTCTTGATGTGACTAAGACCTGTCCTCAGTGGAGCTCACGAGACCTAAGCATTTCTGAGAGCAACCGAGGTCTTCAGCAGCATCCTGGGGCACCAAGCAAATGGTGAGATGCTGGCAGGCACCTTTCAAAACTCAGATAAAATACGTGTGGTGTTGATAACCCCTGATTTTCAGATTTTTGTTGTTTTTCCATAGACCATTGAGGGAAAATACTCTGAACCCTGCAGAACCTTTTTCACTTTCTTTGCTTTTCATATACAAACCTGACATACTAGGAGCATTAAATGATGATTTTAAGTACTTCCCTCCTCCCCAGAACCAGGAGCAAAGTAGTAAAGTGTCAGGACTCGTGTTCATAAAGCAGATCTTGTTTTTAACCTTCTTATGCCTTGTCTCCTCTGGCTGGCAATGTGAAAGATGTTTTAATATTTGAAATAATTTAAAATCTGTGAAATTAAAAATAGCAACTATACTGATTGTATCTGGGTATCTGCTGGATCAGTGTAAGAAGTAAAATCATTAAAACTCTCTCCTGCAGCCTGTCAAGAGGAATAATATTTAGTGGGTGTTGAATTTCGAATGATTCAGCTCAGTCTTGAAAATTGGCAAACCTTTTATGCTCAATTAGATTTCAAATCTGCTTTCAATACCTCATTCTTTGTAGATCAGATTTTTAATGGAACTCAGAAATAAAAACAAACCCTGACCTCCCCGAGCAGGGATAGCTGCTGTCCTTAATGCAGCAGAAGCCTCAGATAGAACCACTGCCTTTGTGGCTTCAGCTGAGTAGTTCAGAAGAACAATTTTTGGCCTAAAATACCACAAATAGCATTACAGAAGAGTAGCTTAACTACCATATTGTTCAAGTCAAGCGTGCATGAAGTTACACGGAAATGCCATCAGACTTTAATGCATTCTCTTAGTAGTTATCTAAGTAAAATAAAGTTAACCATAGCACAGATTATGTTAAGGAAGTGCACAGAATGAGTATTGCTTGTATTTTTGATATCCTGCCAAGTCAGGATATCCTGCTGTGAGGTACATTGATTTTTTGCTATAGATGGCTGATTTTTTTCTGCTTTTCCTTACATTTGTATCAAAGATAAATTTCAGATTTGTGAGTACCTCTGCTGCATTAAACTCAGCCTAAACATTTCACTTTTTGTCCATTTGGCATTCTTGTCTGTCATCAACTCAACTGGAGAACTCATTTTACTTACCAGGGCTGTATGATTAAAACTTTGATTAGTGTCTTATTTTTGTCTTTGAGAGATGATACTTCCTTTTAACCTCCTACCACTTTTATTTAAGTTTGCCCATATCAAAATCATTGAACTGTCAATAATTTTTTTCTCTTCTAACAAGAAAAATGTAGAAAGAAAAGATTTTGGTAGGTTATGAGATTTGACAGTGTGGAAATTGAGTTCGTGAAAATTTTTCTAACTTTTTAATGCTACGTGATCTTCTCCAGAGGTTATAAATAACACATGGGATCCTACAGAGATTATAAACCTGGCACATCCAGATTTTGCTCAAGAGCAAAAGTAGAAATGACTTATCTCATAAATAAAGCTGTTCTCAGAAGGTGCCCAGCACAATATTAGAAACCTGAGAAATTCAGTTTAGTACAGCTACAGTCTTTAAAACACATCCTCAACTTAAAGGATGGTTATTCTGACAGCTGAAGCTTTATCTGGTTAATTGTAGCAGGAAAAAAAAAAAAAAAAAAAAAACAAGTCTTATCTTGGAAGTTTACAGTCATGACTGACAGAAAATGAGGAGCATATGAACCTCATTATCCTTGGTTTGCAAGCAAGGATGTAACAGACTGCTTTCTCTGCCCCTTCACATGAACTGAAGGACTAAACCTTTGCTTTTCAAGATTAAGTCAAATGTCTTGAGAACAGACCTTTTTTGTTGTTGTTGTTTATACTGTCACCAAAATTCTAATTTTTATTTCTAGAATTGCTCAGTGATTTTTGCCGTTTCTCTTTTGATTATTATTATTTTTTAAAAAAGAGAGTGTGCTGCAATTTAAAACAGCAATCCTAAAATCTAGGAGGGCAGATGAGGGTGGGGATTTGCCTGAAGAAATGCATTCATTACAAGTAGGAGGGTACCATCCCTTTATGCTGTCCTTGTGTGCTGCCAGTGTTCTAAGAAGCCATGCTGGGAGGAGGGCCAGGAAATAGAGGCTTTGGGGTACAACCTAAACATGTGAAAGAGGAGGAGGAAAAGCTGCACGCTGTGCACGCACAGATGGCAGGGCACAGGGGGACAGCAGGGCTTGTTGGAGGCAGTGCTAAGTAGACAGTTTGGAAACTGGCTGTGAGTTTTAGCAGCTGATTCAATCAAACCACCTGCAGTTAGCCTGGTTCCACCTTATTTTGTCTACTACAATTTCAGAAGCAGAAAGTTTCCTCTGGAAGCTCGTATCTGAACTATGTGTGCGTAGCTGCTAACACCACATCAGTGCATGTGCAAGCATTTATATGTGTATGTATGTATGCAAAATGCAAGATTGAGAGTAGATTATAGCAACATAAAGGGAGAACTTGATTTGTTTCCTTCATCACTCCAGATTCTTATCTGATGATGACTTTCAATTATACAGCGAAGTAAAAAATTTTCAGGACACACTAAGAAAACCTTTCAGGTCATGATTACATTGATTTGGGTTGTGGAATATTAATTAGAGACCAATAAGACTGTTTTGTGAGTGAAATGATCATAAAGCTGAAAATTGTCTTCAAGAGAAAAGATAAGTGCATTTTGTTACTTCCTAATGCATTGCTAAATTTCAGAAGCAAGGAGAAAATAATGATCTATTAATTTGGATAAAAAATTGGCTTTTTCCCTCTTTGTAAACTCCCAAGTTTATTTTCTTTCTTGTAGAGCAGTGTAAGGGATTGAAGGTTTATTTCTAAGAAGGTACAATTGGCTTCTTGGGCACTTAGTATGCTCTAGAGACATTAATATCTAAACCATTCAGGGATAATTGCATTAGTTGTCTTTTCTTCCAACTAAATTATTTGAGTACATTAACAGTCAATTTTGTGTTGACAGGGCATGAATTTCTACTGATGGGAATGGAAAGCTTTGTATTATCTCAAGCAAAACATCAGTATAAACTTTAAATTCTGTGTGTATATCATTGGATCAGGGACCTGGTAGATGATATATTGCAGATGGGGGAGAGATCACATTTTAGCAGTAATAGGAAACAGTGGATTTAGCAAAAGATAAACCACTTTTCTAGCTGGAAGTGTTGATTTTAACCCAATAAAGCTTCAGTCCTTTCAATTAGATTGTTAAATTTTAATGCACGTAGCAATTACTGATGTGACAGATAGCAGACCTGATTGTGCTCCCATCAATTTTTGTGGAAGCTCAGGCACTGATTTTGCATGGGGAGATGGCAGGTCCAAACACAGTGAAGTGAGCAAGGCATGATGCATGTTGTCCATGTGAATGCATGTAATCCGCATCATGTGTCTTTCAGCATCAGGTGGTAGTTTTGAACTAGTGTTAAAAGCAGTTAAAGAATTCTTTGTTTCTGATCCAAACGCACATTACAATTTTGGTAAATTCACTTTTTGTTGAACAAAACCAGAAGGTCAAATACAGCCTGTTAGAAGTGGATCCCATCTTTATGCTGCCTACATCCTTGCTCAGTTCTGTCTTATTCAATCTTCTGTCTCTTTGACAAGATTATTTCTTCCCCCTAGCATAATATTCTAAGTCAGCCTTTCACAATTGCCCCTTCTTGATGCCTTCCTTTTGCATCCTCATTAGATACCAGCGGCAGCTCTCTACCCTGTAATCTGTGACTGCTTTTTTGGAACACAGACAATGCATCCTTTTTTTAACTACAGTTACCCATGACGGTCACCACCTTCCCTCTCTGATGTCCAGAAGACCAGCCCTTTTGTCACCTTGCACATTCATCCCCCAAAGATGACACTCAAACCACCCATGCAATTTACCTGCCAACTAAGTGAATGGTTTTGAGAGCTGTTATTTACTATGTAGAGTATCTGCTTCTCAAATCCAAAAGCCATGAAAATGTCTGAGTAGCCTATAAAGTTTACTCCTCTCCCTGTATAGTCTGTTCAAATCCATCCACCACTAATATTTTATCCATTATTTTAATACTTCTGAATGTAAATAAAAGTCAAAATAGTCACTTTCCTTTTTGTTAAGGGTCTTTGCTAATAATAAAATATAAGACTCAAAAATTAGAGTATACCAAAATAGTAGTTGACATTCATAGCCTGGAGCAACAATTTTGTGCAGTAAGAATTAAAAATCATTGTATAATTAAAACTGTTTCTTCTTGCAGTACAAAACAAGTTTAACATTGTACATAATTTGGTAAATTCTTGTTTGGAAGCATTAAGGATGATTCATGCCCATCTAAGCTAGTTATCTGTGCTGTCTCTGCATCAGTG
Source organism: Alectura lathami (assembly GCA_013399715.1). Lineage (NCBI taxonomy): Eukaryota > Metazoa > Chordata > Aves > Galliformes > Megapodiidae > Alectura > Alectura lathami. The sequence goes on along the minus strand of VXAV01006843.1, from coordinate 14,163 downwards.
AAGAAAAAGACACTGCTCTTCCATGCCATTCTAAAAGACCTTTCTAAAGTACAAAGTGCTTGCAAAGCTGGTAATATGGCCAGTTCCCAACTCCTGAATATTTATTGCCTTGCAAAACTCTACTGAAAATCTTGGTGGATGTGATTAACAAATTGTGAAAATGTTTGTTTTCTTAATAGCTGTAATATTTTTCTAAACTGCCATTATATTGTTTGCACCACTTTACATTGGCTGGGTAGTGTCGGTGGGGTTTAATTAAGATTGCTCAGTTTTTAGCCGAATGTAGATAAAACTAGCAGCTTACTGATGAGCAACAGATTGTTAGCTTCTGCTTTTATGTAGTGACATAGCATTTCACACTAAAGTAAACTTTGTCATCTGCATTGTTTCATATCATGAACTTTACTAAATGAGCTTCTGAGGACTGCTAGGCAAACTGTTGCTGCACTGTATGTCCAAATCACACACTTGTGGCTATACGACTGAATGCAGTATATCAGTTCCAAACAGCTTAGAAGTAAGGAGCTGCTGTAAATCCTAGATCTGCATTCAGATCTCGATGTGCATGTTTGATGGGTACTTGGGATGGAGATTTTGATGTGGACCTCCTGCTTGTGCATGTAAATGAATGACAGGAATTAGAGAGCCCCTCTTAAAGACTAGATCTAAATGCCCAGGTACATGCTTTTATAATAAAAGGTAGGGCCATGTTGTGGCAGCTCTTTTTAGGCATTAGTCACCATTGAATTCACTGTGAAATTCTGCATAAAACATGATAGCATGCTGTGGCATACAGCAATTGCTGTGATGGGATAGAAGAATATGGAGAAAACATATTAGAAATGCAGTGGGTAAATGAAGTTGACATGCCACATGGGATATTGTGAACTACATTTCAGAGTAGAAAAATCAATGTAAGGGGAAAAGAACTTTTACAAAATGAGTAGCAGGGCTGATAACTCTTGCAACTTTCTGGTCTCCATTATCTAACTCCAGTGTGTAGTGAGGGTTGCTTTTTCTGTCTGTAATGTATTTTGCTGCTTTCTTTATATTGAAAGAACTATAGTGAAAGAACAGCTGTTAAGCAAAAATTCTGCCTTTGGCAATATCTGTTAATTGTGTTTCTACAAAAACAAACAAACAAAACACAGAACAGGAAAAAAAAAAAAAAAAAACAAGAAAATTAAAAACAAAAATGAAAAAATGCAAGGGAGGTGCTGCAAGTTGTTTATTTTCTAGGTATTTTAGGTGAGCCAAAGCTGCTGGTTTAAAAAACCATTGCTGTTGTTTCTCAGAGGCACAGTCTAGTTTGTGCTGATGTTAAAAGTGGGATGCAGTGGGTCTTCTGAGACAAGGAGTGTCAGCAGCAAGCAGGAGCAGCGGCCCCTCTGCCCCTTCCTCTCCTAGAGAAACCTGTGCCAGCTGTAGCGCCTGCCAATGGGCAGAGATGCGTTCAGTGGGCAGGGCCAGGAGAAAGGGAATTGGTTTAACTGGGTATCTGATTTTTCAGTTGTCCACACACATGTTAGTAAAACCTATTCTCTGTGCAAGGGAATCCTCATGCTGGAAATAGATGTTTGCATTAGGTCATCTTATTTGCCCTCCAGGCAGTTCAAAATTGTCCTCTCTATTCTGTTTTCCAGTGATTTGCTTTGACCAATTTTAACTGACCCAAATCATCAGGCTTTCATTTTCTCCAATTTTTCAGTCCAGTTGCTCTAAATCTTAGCAGCTGTTTCCTGTACCTGATCTGAATTTGGCTTTTCTTAATGCTGTGGTATAAATGGGGAAGAAGGGGGGTGGGTTGGCGGGGGTGAAATTTTCTGGGTCGCCTAGNTGGGGGGGGGGGGGGAGGGCAGAAACAACTAAATATAGCTTGCGGTTTTCTGATTTTGCATAGAAACTAAGAATAGCTTTGTTTATTTAAGATTATTTTGCCATCTTGCTAATTTCACATCTACTAAGGCACTTGGGAAACCAGGTGGAATATTCAGATTTGGTTCACGTTCCATCTGGAGCAAGACAACAGATAAGGTCATGAATGCAGTAGCAGACAAGCTCTTGCAGAACCTATTCAGGAAAAGGAAGAACCAGAAAAACTGTTCTTGTGAAATTCCCATCACAATTTTCCTGTTAAAAGTTGTTCAGATAATCTCCAGATAACCGTCCAAGCTTATAAGTGCACGTGAACCACCTCCAGCTGGTTTTGAGGTTCAGTCATCACCAATGAAAAGATGTGATTGAAAGCAAAAGAAGATGTGAAATGCTCTCTCCACTGAACCAGCAGCTATCATCACGCTCTGTTACAAAGCACCACAGATAACACCACTGGCTACTTTTCTCTAACATTTGCTTCAGTACCGATAGTATAGAGTAAACTATCATACTGATTTCACAGTTAAAAATGAAAAGTAACTAATTTTTATCATTACTTACCAATAATTATTTATTTGAGTCTTCACAAAAGAGGATCACAAAATTTAAGCTAAGAATTTCAAAGTTTTACAATGTGCCATGAAGTCTCACGCTTAAATTATGTCCTGTAAAATGTTTGGCCATGGAAAGTTCAAGTGTCACCCAGCTGTAATTATAGCCTTGGTTTCTGAGAGGTTTATAATTCAGCAGCAGAGACGATGCCAGCACAAAACAAGTACACTGTGCTGGGCACAACTCTACATAAAACTTCAATATTTTTCTTTCAGATTTTTCTTTAAGGATATTTGGGAGCTTATTTGTTTATGTATTTTCTAATAAAAGCTACTTTATTTTATTATTTGATATTTTACCACTAGAAAAATCTTCTGAAGAGATCATAGAGGCCTGTATTTTACCTACAGGAGACAAATCAAAGAAGTCTTAGTGTCTTGAAGTTACCTTTGTACCTTCTGGTATCAAAGATTTGTCTCCATAGTATAAAAGAAGACTTCTGGCTATGTTCTCTTAACACAAACAGTTCTTGGCCTGCCTATGGGCTGTGCTGCAGACAGAGCTCACTGCAGTACTGTACCTTTGGTTCTACTTTATTTCTTTCCCTGGATTACTGGGACCCTGAAATTTGCCCTGGAAAGTGCTTTGCTGTGCTCTGCCCGTCAGCAGGGAAGGGACACATCCCGTAACACCTGACTGGAGTCTGCAGCCATATGAAGTGGCTGTGCACAGCACCTCTTGGGCAGGTGGAGCACTGTTGCTGGGGTGGGATGCAATAACCTCTGGAACTGCTGTACTGAAGGAAAAGCCATAACCTTTCTGCTTCCTCTGCATTGCACACTGTAGAGCCTGTACCCTTTGCTCACCCTCCACTCTCAGCCTGGAGACCAGAGGTTGGTACCATATTGAACCTTGTCGCATGAGGACTTCTTCGTCTATGGCTGAAAAGGCTACCTTTATGAATACACTAAATAACCAGTAACTTGTGATTAACTTTTAAGTTAATCTTCCTCTCTTCTTCCTATGGTTCTGTGCCAACATATTTATTATGCAGATACACTTCCTACAATTTGCTAACAAAGAATTATCTTCTCAGATTCCTCTGAGTTCCTTTTAACATCAATGATCTAAAAATTGGATTCCAGTTTTCTAAGCAGAAATAGTTTTTTAAAAAAATGTTTCTTCATGTTGTCCCATACATCCTACTCATGTAACTTAGCACTCTTCCTCACAACTTTCTTCTAACAAGGAGAGAGATGGACGGTTACTTCTGGTGAGGTTCTTTTACTACAATGACACTTCTCAGCCTCCTCCCCAAGCGTGATCATATTTTCAAAGTGTGTCTACTTACAGATTTTCCATCTGAAATATCTCAATAGGTATATACTCTTCAGGATTTCAAAAAAAATCTCTGAATTAATTTATCTGGTTGAGATGAGTGTTACCTTCAGCTTCATACCCCAGTGGCCTTTGCCTGCTGTGGTGACGCTGCTGGAAGAGACAAGCTCTGTAGGAGCTCCTGGAACCTGGAGAGGGACACAGCCTTTGTCCAGCTGGGGTTGTGCGCATCACTTGGCACCAAGAAGCCCAGTCCTGGGAAAGCCTTTCTTTCTGAGCAAAACACTGTAGAAATGTGTGGGGGAATTCTCTAAAGGCTCTTGATTCATATTTTTTATTTCAATTTTCCTTGTGTGATGGTAATGGTGAGTGAAATCATGTGCTTTTGGTGGGAGTGGATTTTGGTCCAGATGCCTGATTTTGCATTCTGACAGAGATGCTGTATGGGGGTTGTAAAGGTTTTATGCAGCCTTTGTCTGCCCTGTTTACCTGCTCCTCCTTGGAACAGTTGTGACTTCGATATGAGGCTTGAGGCTGTTCTCAGTAGTGGCTGGATTTATTGGATCCTTAAAGATTGCTTTGAGAGAAGAGAAGCAGCAGACTGCAGCAGATCTGTCACGAAAGCAGTTTCAGAGCAGATTCTGGGGCTGCTGGATTTCTGAGCTCCTCCAAGCTCATTGTTAAAAATGCATGGGGAAAACAATTTCTCTAATTATGCATTTTGTTTTCGTTTTTTTTTTTTTTTCAGCCACTGTTACAAGCATTCAGCTAATAAAACATAGAAATTTTGTTTTCTGTAGGACTGCAGATTTTTTGACTATAAATTTCTAGAAAAAAAAAAAAAATTCTGACTGCAGAACTTAGGGATCCTTCCAATATTTAGACTTCTACCCACCCAAGCATAACAGCAAATAGAAATTATATGTTGAAATTGTAGGTACTTTTTAACATCCAGTACTCGGATTTTGGAAAGCAATATTTCAAGAAGAATTTGTTGATAATACAGAGAGACATACATTAGATTAACATCACAGCTTGTGCTCAGAAATACACATCACAAAAATAACAGTACAAGTGTTTCTTCTGACTCCTATATTCTTGTGCCAAAAAAAAAAGAGCATATGTAAGTGCATCTGGATCCAGGCAAGAAATGGTCTCTTATCCCATGAAAACTGTCATGATTTACAAATATTCCCATTCTGTGTTAGTCTAAAACCTTGTACTTCCCGTGTCTCAGAAAAGACACCAGATATCACTTCTTCTGGAGGTACTGGTATTTAAGAGACAAGCCCATCTGCCTCGAAAATGCTTACTTGTGCTATATCATCACCTGGTGATTTCCAAAGTAATAATAACAACAAAAAAATCTACAGACAGGGGCATGTGTATGCTCATTTCTCTATTGGAAAGTGTGAATAATAATTCTTCTCAGACTTAGTTGTATTGTATAATTTGTTGGGGGGTTCTTAACTTTTTGTGAAGATTTTTTCATTTCTGTAAAACTCAATACGTAAAAAGTCTAGCCCAGTGTCAAAGAATTGAAGCAGCTAAAAGCTTCTGGCTTTCAGCTGAAAAGCAGCAACAATATCAGCAAAATTGTACAGCCAACACATGTATGCAATACCAACGGCATGCTGCTGAATGGGCTTTGTCAGGAGGAAAACAGGCCCGCTGGTGGGTTTATACTGTGAGTTCAGGTATCCCTAGGTGTGTCACTGTCCCCGCTTCTCATCAGTGATGCAGGCAGAAAAATTAACCTATGCTTTTGGAAACCTTGAGATAAAAGTGAATGGCAAGGAGGAGAATCTAGCGCTGGGCTGCTAGTACAGGACAGCTGTGCGACAGCAGTGGGACCTGCAGGTGCGTCAGGCTGTGTACTGCCAGTCTGGGGCAGGGATTAGCATTAGTGCTCACAGTGCAGCTGCCACCTCAGCAGGAATGCTCCCTGTGACTCTGGTCATCCCCACCCTCAAATAAACGACAGAAATGGGAGACTAGAAAAGTGTACGTGGCATAGTGTAGTGGAATGAAGACAGTAAGGGAAATAATAGCACTATAAAAATGCAGTACGATTCCATTCCAGGTAAGAAGAACTTGCACAGAATAAGGGTGGTACCAGAATAATGAATCTGGACTGCCTGTCAGTAATTTTAGAGTAGAGATTAATAGAAAGATCCTAATCTCAGGGATAACTGTGGAAGAGTTTTCAGTCAGAGATTGTGGTGGTGGGGCAAAGCCCCCATCTTTTGGCAATCAAATGAACTTACACATTGGCTTGGCAATTTTAAAGAGCAAGACTTGGCTTCAGCTGGGTGCAGTGGGTCTTATTACTAAACTGCAGTTCAGATCTGATTATTTTTCTTGTTGCTCTGAAGAATCAATATAAGTGTCAAAGTTTAGTGAATAGCTTTACATAGAATCAAGTAGTTTTAAAATGAGATTAATTCACTATCTGATTTACAGCTATTATAACTTAGAGTGAGGTGTTAGCAATATTGGAGGTAATACCCCTCCTAAAAGAGATGAATGTAGCTTTAATTGCATGTAAAGAATGCATACCTAAAAATGTTTGCGGAATTTTATTAACTTCTTTTGTTATGTCTTTGTTACTGCTGACCGAGAAGTACCCATTGAATACAAAATGCCATAATCAGCATAAAGGTGAACTGAAGTCTGTGTTGCATTATATTATTAATGTAAATGAAAAGTAAGATTGCAACTAGAATAGACTCTTCTGAAACTTCATTAATAGTCTAATTTATCTGGGAAATAAATGATCTGATTTAGCATGCACTGTAAAGATAGATCTGGAAACAACCCAAATAATTTGCAGGAAATTTTAATGAAACAATGTGGTGCATTGCACCTGTAACAGTTCAGACCAGGCTGTGAAGACAGTTTTATGGACTGATGGAGCAGAACTGGATCTGGTATTACAAAGGGTATCTTAGTAGAACTGTTGCACTTTCAAACCTGAAGACAGCAGTCTGCATTTATACAAGGGATGTGCAGGAGGATGCATGTGGCTCTTCACTACACTTAACCCAGTCTTGGGCCCTGATCCAGATCCCAATGTATGTTAGAACCACCCTAATATAAATCATTTTTTAATTGCTTCAGAATTCTTCTGGCATCAGGTCTGCTGGGCACTGGAACATATTTTCCCCTTGTCCCATTCGTTCAATAGGTCCTTTATGGGCAGGAGCAGCTGCTGCAGTTGCAGGGGTCTTTTTCTCAACAGAAGATCCACAAGATGGAGGAGCTGCTCAACAGAAAGTTTCATTAGACTGACAGCTCTCTTCAACTTACAAGATTTTTTTCACACTGGGGAACTTGGCCTAGTGCCAGTTCATTGCACATCAAGGCAGACAGCAGTTGCTATTAAAGAAAAAAAAATCATCCCACAGTAGTTACTACCTGAGTGGATGAAGTATAAGAAGAGACTGCCAAATCCCCAAATGTTCCTGTAGTAAACATTGAAAAAAAAAAAAAAGACATTTTAATGGCAGAAGCAGTCATTCAAAATTAGTCTGTTTAGTCTACAATCTTCTTGTGCATTGTGAGCACTCTTATTTTGCTCCTCAGTTAAGTTCCTTTACAGAGATGAGCACTGCCTGGAGTGGCTAAAGTCCCAAGTGATAAAGTTGAAAACTTGAACAAGTAAAAGAAAAACCTCGGTTTTTATTGTGGACTGCAGTTGTCTCTGTAGGAAGCTCACTGGTAATTATAATTGATTATAGCCAGAAACAGTTGTTGAGAGCTTCATGACCAGAGAGAAGCTAACACTAGTATCAGAAAAGCAACATCCCATTCCAGGTACTGATATCTTCTGGGAAAAGCAGCACAAGAAGAAAGACGTGTGAAAACAGACAGGTTGTATCTAGAGTGTTTAGTTGCAGGTGATCTTCACAAGGGCAAATTTGAGGTTATACTGTAAGAACCAGTCTGTCTCTTCTCTAATACGCAAATCTAAATGATTCTTTCATCCAGTGTCCTTTTCTCTAAAGGTCAATGGCACATTTTGCACATTCTTTAGATTGTTAGAATTCATTGCCTTTTTTTTTTTTCCAATATTGCCAACCACTCAAGCTCAGTCCTCTTTCACATTAAGAGAAGAAAGAGGTGAGTGGCTGAATCTATTCAGCAATATAAATGTTTGTCCCATGGAATATCTTTTCTGTTATAAAGTGGATATTGACTCTCATGGAGGTGAATATTAAGGTTTATCAACCCGGGAGGTATCTATTGACCAAGACAAACTGGAGGTCACTATAACATCAAGAGTAAATAAATCTTAATGCTGCCCAAACAGGAAATCAATATGTATATTTTTCCACTTATTTTGAATGTCATGGTACTATCTGGAAATCTTTCGATTGCATACCTGAATTTCAAAATCCTGGCATATGTTTTTCTTACCATGAGTAACCCTTTTAAAGCCAAGGCAGAGGCAAGGATTCAGGAAAAACACTGCCTGCTGTTGTCCCTTTCTGACAGGGACACGGAACAGGCTCTCCTTCTTTCAAATATATGTCATTTACTATTTAACTGATGTTGAAGGAAAGTACTCATCTGTACTGGTTTCCACGCCAAAGATAAAATCTTTTCCGGGGCAGACACAGTGACAGTCAAACTGTCGGAAATATTGTTCACACCACAACTTGCAGTACAAAAGCTACTTTGTAAGATTGCACAGCCTGACTTTTCTTTACATGAATAAAATCTGAAGTATGCTGCTAGCTGAGATGTAGCTACAATTTTGTAGTCCTAAACAGCATTAGGTTTGTTATAGCCACTGACTTTCCTAGAAATAGCATGTGTATTATTCACTCTGATGACATATAAGGTCTTTTCAAATTTTTGTATGTATGCAGCTAAACACTGTTCAAAAGCCATTGGCAACACTTATTCAGAGTATGCAGCAGAAGGGAAGGAAGATGGTTTCTGTTCTTGCTAGGAATCCAGGCACCAGGATGTGAATTAGCACCTAGAAGAAGAGGCAGTTCACTAAGTAGACAGGTGGATGTCTCAAACAGCGGGTTTGGTTCTGGTTTATTTGAAGACAGCGAGTCCAAGAGGGTGAGCCAACTGAATGTGAGTAATGTGCTTTTAAACACAGGAGAGGAAGGGCTTGGGGAAGAGTAGGAAAGGTGACCCTGGCTAAAAACACAAGATTTGGTAGTTTAAACGGGCAGCTAGAAAAAAGGCAGCTGCTTCAGGTAATGGCGCATAAGTTCATGACTGAGGATTTCAGTCTGATGGCAAACCACGCTGACAGCAATGGGAGGTTCGCAGCAGGAGGCTCACAGGGGGAATGTGACTTGGCCCAGGATTAAAAGAAAATGGGAGGTGGGGAAGAGACTTGTGGAAGATTATTTGTTCAGTTATTCTGAAGGAAAATTCCATAGAGCCAAGCATAGGAAACCAGCTGGCATTATCACACAGCACAACTCTTAATAACAAGTTTTGTTTTCATCTGGTTTTCTTTCAAGTGTCTAGAATATTAAGAGGCAAATTTCAACACATTATCCCAAGCTCGGGAGACTTGAAGCCTTTGTTTGCCTGTGCTCCTGAAAACACCTCCTCACTTGCTTAACTTTCAGGCTGCAGATCATGCCAGGTGGGGTTCTTCATCCTCTATTTAAATTTCAGTGACCTTGTTGTGATGGAGGCTGGTGCTTAGGAGACAGAGCTGCTGAAGTTTGGTGTCTGTGCTTGAAATCAAGTGTGTTTGCTGCTTGGTGCCTAATGCAGAAAGCTCACTGGAAGTGAAAAATGAGCAAGTCTGACCTTAATTTAGAGCCCGATGAATCAAAAAGCAGTCTTCAATTAGGCCTGTGGCACCAGAGGATTATTTACACGCTGCAGCTGGAGCTGCGGGACTGCTCCCACCAGTGAGGCATGGCTGACACTACAGCTGCTCTCCGCTCCTGCTGCTTCCTTGGTGATAGCGCTTGCTGTCTGACCTCACAACAAGCTGGTTCAGGAGCTAAACAGGCAGCAGGATAAAAGTACGGGGGTAGGGGATAGCTTTCTGCTGGCAGGGCCTCACCTAAGCAAGGAAATGTACGACCAAGGGAGGCCTTGAGGCTCCAGGCGTGCCCCTCCAGAGGCAGCTGGCTGGTCAGCCAGGTCGGTTCCAGTGTAAAGTGCCCCAGCAGCACGGTGACAGGCACGCTGACACAACACTAACCTGTGTTGCTCCTGCCAGCTGCAGGCAGTGAAGGGGATGGAGCAGGCACAGGGCTGGAAGAGTGGAAGCACCACTCTGCCACCATCCTGCATTCCTGGGGATTTAACTGAGCGAGTAAGCCTACATGAGTCCTAAGGCTCCTCAAGGCACACGGGTTACAGCCCCAGGGGATTGCCTGGAGGAGAAGCAGCCTCCTGCAGTGCTGCTGTGGGTGCCTGACGGCACGGTGGCAGGGGCTCCAAGGGGTGCTGCGGGGCGACCCTGCTGGCTCAGGCTTGGTGGGCGGGTGGTGAAGCAAGGAGAGAAGCGGCTGTGGTGTCTCCACCCCACGCCTCGCCCATAGTGCTCTCTCCAGGCCGTGGTGGATACTTTGGAGAACCACGTTTTGAGTTATTTACCCAGTTTAAATACAAACCAAGTCTATTTTGTCCTTTGTGTATATTCTCTGCCAATTACAGCCTTCTTGTACAAAGAACAAGCCATGTCTCTCTGGACCACAGAAGAATCTTTTGAATTGGGAGAACTTATTTTTAAAGCCAAGTAATAAGTTTGTCAATCACTTCTTTATTATCAGTCACTCTCTGATGAACAACATTCAGACTTTAATATCAGCAAAGAGACAATCTGAGGAACGAATGCTCAAGTAATAACATGTAGGAGTTTTTATGGCCTGACTGTTTCTAAAGTGTATACACAATGGCCTAATTTAACATCAGTGAATGTAACAAATTCCCTGTGGCAAATGCAACATATGGGAATTACTTCTTATGCTTTTCTTGAAGTGCACAAAACTCCCATTAGCATCACATGTACATATCACAGGGAGGTGAGGAGGGAGAAAAGACCCTTAATTTGTGTTAGGCTTGGTGTGGCGTTTTGTGGAGGCTTTTCGCTTTTTTTTTTTTTTTTTCCTATTTTGTTTTGGTTTTGGTGTTTTAGAGCAGACTTACATGCTTCCAGATTGATTTGTGTGCATGACTATACTGAAAGAAATCTCATGACTGCTGTTGCCAGAGGAAAACACTCCTTTTAAAATTTGTAGGTAGTTAGCTTAACAGTTCAGGTTCTCAACAACTTTATTGAGCAGACAATTATTAGGATATTTTTTGCATTAGCATCTTTTTGTTCTTCCTTCTGAGCTTAAAATAGGGATCTCACCATCGCAGACATGCTGTGCAGTGCACGTACGGAGCTACTCATGGAGTCTGAAACGTCTCCATGATTGAACAGGACCTCTAGACAGCCTCAGAGGTGTTCTGGCTTTGTTTTATTGAACTAGGTACAGAACAGGGTTCTTTTTGCTGCATTCAGTAGTTGGCCTAATAAACTACAGGAAAACAGTTCCTTGTCCATACTGAATCTTACTGGATTTTTCCATAAATCATATTTTCATTAGTTAGTTTCATAAACTTTTTTTTTTAAATGAAGGTCTAATGTGTATGAGGGGTGACATCGTGGCTCAGTACTTCTGTGGGTTTGGCTCTTTAAATAAGCGATATCTAATTTATGGTTCAGTGAGAGACGTCAGGGTATTTGTGAGGAACCAAAGCATCTGGAAAACAACAGCAATTTTTCTTGGGATTCGGATAATACATAGTTTAAAGTATGGTTTCCTGGTTTCCATAAGCTGCATCATTCAAGGGCAGGAAAGCATCTCAGTGCTCAGCCTTTTTTCTAAGTTCTGAACTGAAATGAGTTTGACCCTGGTAGATGCAATTACTCCCTGATACAACTACACTCCTAGCATACATCACCTTGGAATTTGGTCTACTGATGCTTACTTGAAAGAGTAGTGGAAATTATTCAGTAACTTACCTGTAACTATCTGGAAATGGGTGAAATAATTGCCTAAAGGTCTGATGTGGGTCATAAGTTGGTGATGCCGAGCTCTTACTGGAGAACCTATTGCATTGGGCTTTTTAGTACATTCTAGAACTGATTTCAAAGCTCTAATGAAAACATGTTCAATGA
>VXAV01006842.1:9396-19981 GCA_013399715.1 Alectura lathami | reverse complement strand
TCCTCCAGAAATATGCTTGTTATTTAAATTAAAACTGTTGTATTAGATTCCTAAAGACTCGGCTATTCTTGTAATGGGATTTTAAAAAGGGGAAGCAGATCTTCAGTCCAGTTGATCACACTCGACAATTGCTTTCCTGAAAGTCCCACTAGACACCAAAGTTCCTCTGTAAACCTAGTCCCTAAATAGTGAGGATGTTCTTTTCTTTAGACATAATCTTCAAGTTTGCCATTCAGAACACTCTCTAATCACCCTTTAATTTTTGTCATAATGCAATGTCAAAAATACTAGGCCTAGAAAATCTGGAGTATTACTTCAAATATTGCATCTAAATGAGCAGCTGTGACTGGCTATTCTCTATTAATCCTTGAATGGTTCTGATGACTCCTCCTTTTAAATTCTGTCTTAAAGAAGGTTCTCCTCCTCCTCTTCTCTAAGCATCACCAATATTCATTATCAAAGTGTGATTTTGTGCAGAAAATTTCAGCTGGTTCTGTTCATATCAAAAGCTTTCTTGTTTCTTTAGCATCAGTATACATCTCTAATTTTTCTTTAATTTTAGTACACTTTAGAACATNCAAAGGGTTAAAATAACCTAACCTCATTTTTTTTTTTTCGTTTTTTTCCCCGTTTTTCCCTCCCCCCCCTTTTTTTTTTTTTTTTTCATTTTTGTCACATACTATAAATATACCGATGAGCTGGTCATGTTTGTCTCTTGGATAAAAAAATTAGTCATGTTAAATTTTGATGTTATTTTAGTCTTAAATTCAAGTTCTGTGTATCTAAGTGTAAGATGCGAAAAATTGCATTTCAAGGATTTCAGTGGCAAATTACATCCACACTGAGATGCAAAGCTATGCCTATGTGTAGTGGCATTGCAAGTGATAGTAATGATTTATATTATATACTAGTACCCAGAGGTTTTCTAGATACTGTAAATTCCGTGTCTTGACTTGTTATTACTGTACAGTGTAGTTTGAAATGGTACATCATTGTCATGTTTCACTAGAAGTAGTTATAGTTTGCTCCCAAAACTCACAAATACATTAAAAAAAGGCTTTCCATCTTCATCCCTGGCCTAATTCCATCTTCTTTAACAAATAGGATATTTTTTATTGAGTCTTCTGGGAAGATCAGATATGATGACCATGCTTATATGGTCATGATGCAATAGTATTTCTTCATCAGGCAGTTCTTACTAAATGTAATGGAAATATGTAGATCAGACATAATAACATGATCTTCTGTCTTTTGGGGATAAATCATTTTGTGTGTACATATTCAAAGATGCATGTTAATCTTTTCTTTATTGATAGAACATGTTTCCAGCACAGCATTTTGGGAATGATCAATAGCAAAATGGTGCTCTTCTGTGCCCATACCCAGGACTGATAAGGCTGAAGTTCACACTTCAGAACTCCTTCCTGCTTGTGCTTTGCTTGCACAAAGTCATATTGTTTGAGGGCTGTAAGGTCAGGTAATTCTCAGTGGGCCTAACTGCAAGCACGTTTTTCCAAATTGCTTACTTTCCAAAGCTGTAATAGGTTTCAACAACAGGTAAATTTAAAGAGTAGAGCTCTGTGATGTTGAGCAGTGACCATGCCTTGGTTTAGAACGTTGAGGTTAGATAAATATATACCAACTAACCTTCAAAATTATGGTTTGTGACATATTTGTCACTTGTCAGGCTTATAGCGTCAATCAAATCTTGCGGCCAATGACTGACTGGAGTGATTATCTCATCCACTGTTGTCCTGTCTAATTATTTTAAGAGACATTTTCAGGGCACAAATGATGTGAAATGTTTTAAATCACAATTATATGGAAGCAAATGCATTCAGCAGTACAACATCTTCAAATTTTGTTCTTTTTATTTATAACACATTGAATTGCACTGGTTTCCTGCAAAGTTGCTGATTACTAATGCACGCATTTGTCTCTGTCACTACCACCTTGGAAAGAAGTCTTTCTCTTTTGGTCTACCTGTTCTTCCATTTTCTGCCAGTTGTATGTATTGTGTGAATGCAGATTTTAAGTTCCCAGGAAGAAATCTGCTTTCTATATTGCCTGCTCTACTCACTCTGTCATCCTTTAGTGGTCTTCAAATTCTGATCTTTGTGTGTGATATTCTGTATACAAGCAGGACTGCAGTAAAAGTGTTTGAGGGCAAACAGAGTTATAACGTGTCCTTGCAAGAAAAGCTTCTAACACCTTTCAAAAGGCATAAAGTCAATCTGCCTTATACAGCAAGCAAAAATAGCAAGTGTCTGCTGTTCATTTCTATGTAGTAAACATCAGAGAAGAAGCAGTGTTTGACTGAGGTGTGGATGAGGGGATAAAAGAAAAAGGTGGATGTAGCTGAGGCATCATGTTAGTGGAACTGGTGGAATTTTCTACCGTGTGGAAGAGAAGCCTGAAGCAGGAAGGATTTCAGCACGTGGGGATTCAACACAGTGTTCATTTGTCAGAAAGAAGAGGAAATGTTTTCAGTTATATTTTTAGAGAGCAGAAGTTAATAGTATTGTACTGATTAGGCAGATCTTGATCCTCCCAGCTCTTCCATATAGGGGAAAGAGAAGAAAAGGGAGGAATGTTGGAAGACTTGCACTTCATGGGGACAGTTTAGGAAACCAAACCAAAAACAACTTGTGTATGTGTGGAGCTGAGATGGAAGCTCTGTTTTGTGAATGGTAAAGTAGGTGTAANAGAGTATGGGGAGCTGCCCCCTTTTTTGTGTTTTTTTTTTTTTTTTTTTTTTTTTTTAAGCACTGTTTTACTATGTCAGTATGAACAAATCAGATGAGAAGTTATCTAGCTTTAGATTTGAGGAGGAAGGCAAGAAAATATTGCTAAATTACACATTATGTCACTTGACTGGAATTCCTATTGGGGCCTGTTCCCACATAATAATGTATTTTTTTTCTGTTAAGATTACTGGGCTGCTACTAGAGTTGGTGTTGACAGTTTAGAGTCAGCAGTTTATTTGACTACTCAGAACAGAGGTGCATTTAACACAATAAGATCTGACATAGTTGAAATTAAGTGAAAGACATAACTTTGATGACTGACTTGCAAATTATCTTTTGGAGAAAAGAAAAAAGGTTAGCTGCAGCAGACTTTTGACTCGACTCAAGAATGAATGTATCCAGATGTGTCAGGAGAGGAACTAAAATGTACTGGGTTGGGTTTGTGTAGATGATTAAACAGTGATATGACCTCTCAGGTCAGAGTGCTTCTTAGCTTGAATGAACTTTAGTATTAATAAAGTAAGATTTAATAATGCAGTGATACCTTGTACTGTAAGGATTTATGATTCTCCTCATTCCTTTCTCTTTTGGTTTTCACACCCATTTTTCTTTGTTTTCTTCTCATCTACCCCATTATTGGATGGAATTATTGGGACTTGTCTCTTTCTCCACATCTTTTACACATCCTGGTCAGATCTTGGCTAAAGGGAAAAATAATTATTTTGTTCTGTTTTTTCCCTTAAGAAAGCAATTTAATTACCTCTATACATTTGTGTTTATTTTCCAAGCTTAATCAAGAATATATTCTCAAGGAGGATGACTTGTATATAAAGACTGCAACTCTGATACCATATGTTTTTCTACCTATCCTAACAGCATGTGTGGTGCTAATTTCATTTGATCATATCATTTTGATTTCTAAATGTCATTTAGACATTTCCTGGAGTGGTTGACTTCTTCACAGGATCAAGTAAGAACATGCTTTAAAAATCAACAATTCTCTTCATACTTACCTTTTAATTAATTATATGTTTTTGAAGAATCACCATATTGGCATTTTAAATGCATAAAACATTTTACATAGGAGACTAAAGGGTACTGAAAATTGCATTCTCATAATGGACATGCTTCTAGAAGATGGTTGTTTGGAAACAGAGATTTAATATAAGAAATACTT
Organism: Alectura lathami; assembly: GCA_013399715.1. Classification (NCBI taxonomy): domain Eukaryota; kingdom Metazoa; phylum Chordata; class Aves; order Galliformes; family Megapodiidae; genus Alectura; species Alectura lathami. The sequence goes on along the minus strand of VXAV01006842.1, from coordinate 16,057 downwards.
TGAAACCTTAATATAGTGACTAGTACCAGCAGGAATACAACAAATGATGCTTTTTGATTCCATTGCTCATCCTTGCTGGAGGAAGACTTCATAAAGCCACTTCAGAATATTACTTGGCTATAATCTAGCTACTGTATTAGCTGACTATTGTCTGCAAACATATAGAAAAAAGATCTTGGCTTTCATACATTTCAAGACCAAACTAGCCCAGTCTTCATGCACCTACCAAGGAGAATGTACATAGCTGGCATTGATAATGATAACAAAAAGAAAGTATTAATTTATTTGAGTGGCATTAGAGTACAGGACTCCCACAGTGCTCACCATTTACTTGCTCTGCACAGCTGCCTTCTCAGTCGGGAGCTCTAAATCAGTGCTGGGGAACAAACAGAGATGACCATAATGTATTTGTACATTACAGCAATTTTCTTCATAATAGTAGAAAGGTACTGTACAGATAATACTCCAGACTTCTGTTTTCCAGTTGAATAGTTCTTGGTTTTCCTCATCAGTGCATAATTTCAGTAAACCAAAGTTGTCTTAATGGTGTTAAGGGTCTCATCTTCGAACATCTTTACAAAAAACACTAAGATAGAACCTTTAATCAAAAACCAGGTGTGTTTTATCTTTACTTACATGTATTTCCTCCTTTCCTCCCACCTTCAATATATTTAAAGTTATGCTTGGCCAAATTCTGCTCAGATGCCAGATGGAGGACAGAAGAGGAAAGCATCTTTGAAACTCATATTAATCTAGTGCTAGTTAGAAATTTTTTGTGTAGGGTAGGTCTCTTGCCACTCTAGATGTTTACTAAGATCCTCTACCCTGAGAGATCTAACAGGGACATGGGAGGTGGAATTTATCTCAAAAAATATTAGACATTTACAGAACAGCTGTATCCCTGGGAAGTAGTTACCTATACTCTTTGCAGTAAGTGGAGAGAAAAGAGTCTTTCCAACAGTTATTCATCTTTCATCTGAATTTCAGAAATCTACATTCAGATGAAATGACTGAGTTGTCCATAATAAGTTTCCCTTTCCTGACACTGCCTACAGTAAAAAACAGAGTTAGTGGCTAGCTCAGTTATTAATGTCTAGGTTTGGGGACAAAAATCCCTCGTGAGGCTCTGTTACCTGGAGATTCCTCTTGGTCAGAGAACTCTTTATAATCTAAATTTCTGCTCTTTGTATAAATAAGATGTGATGTAGGTTGTTGATAGTTATTCCTTTGGAAACACACCAGCACTGTTCCATAATGCCACTCACAGGCATTATTTCTCTACAAGTTAATGAAGGATGGGCACTACTGAATAAATCCCCAATGTGGCCACAAAGTCCGTAAACAAAGTATCTCAAGTCAGGCCAAGATATGTAAGTATTTAGGAAGGATATTCTATCTTTGCTTCAATGTCTTTAAGTGTATGATAACAGTGAGTTCGGTGGTGTGGATCTGTTGGATGTCACAGGTTGGAGGGGATGTGGATATATGGTTTTCAATATTGCATATTTTAAAAAATCTGATATTTCTTTCTTGATGTATCATTTGCAAATATATGTATTATCTACCTTTCTTCTTCTTCTTCTTCTTTTTTTTGGCTTCAACTTGCATTAGTTACTGTTTTATACAGCTAGTGTTACATTGTGGTGTGCTCTGTAGATGGGATTTTTGGTGGATACCTGCAATATATTTTAAAAATAATATACCAAATCAGATGCATATTATAACACACTTGGAAACCAATTACTGTGCTACTGAGGTTCAGATTTTGCATAATATGGATATCAAAATACTTAATTACCTGGTCTTCTAGATGTGATTAAAGAATTCCATTAACTTTTTTTTTTAAAATTTTTTTTCTTTTTTTTCCTTCCCCCAGAACAGTGGTGGGAGCAACGCTTACAATCTGTGCTTAGGAAGAACATCTGCTCCCTTCCAATGTGTACTGTGATGTGTGCTTTCCCAAGTAAGAATTGTGGAAGCTAACCAATACTCCTGCCAGGAAAGTTCTCCATGTTTCTCAGTGGCTAATAGTAAAAAGGAATGAAAAATGTAAACCATGTGTATTGGCAAGATGGGAAATGTAGTAACAAGGGCATTAATCTGAGTCTCAGAAGGCCCTGTTTAACTTCCTTACTTCAGTATTTATTTCTTGTGCATTTCTGGGTGTGTTTTTTTTTGGCCCATGTTCACTCAATATGTTTGATTTGGTAAATCCTGAAAAAAACAGAGCAGAGCTTGGCCCTACTTTCACCTAGAGTTTTGGTTTCGTTATAAAATCGTCACACAGTTCTGGTTTCTGATTTCTAGCGAAACCTAGGGCAATATTCCACGCTTCACAGATACAGCTTGTTAGTACAGCACAATTGGCGATTTAAGGTTGTTACAAATCACCCCAAACTAGATATATAAATAATCTTGTAAGGCCCATCCTCTTGACACAAGACATGCTTGGAAAAAAGGAAAACTAAACCCAAGAAACTTCATCCTTTTGTGATTCACCCTTTATGGTTTGTATGTCAGTATTTTCACTGGGATTTGTTTTTCCACAGGCCTCAAACTGATCATTTGTTCTGTGCCTCAGCTCTCCTTAAGCCCTTTTGATCTTCTCAGTATGTGGAGTCCTTCACCCTCAGCCTGATGGAAGAGGGTGAGGAGTGAAGAAGTGCCTCACTGCATAAAGGAGCTGTACAGCCTGGACTTAACGTGTGCTGTTATGAGCCAGCAATGAGCTTCAGCAGGAGGTTGGGAGAAAGGAGGAGGGAAGCCATGACTGTGTGTGTGGAGGTTATAAAATCACGATATTTACAGGCGCACCTGGTATGAGAGGATAGTCCACTCATAATTTTTACCTGAGGGCTATAGTAGAGAAACAAAACAGTAACTGTATATCTACCAGCCCATGGCTAGTAATTTTTGTCCGATGTCTGTTGAAATTAGTTATGGAAATATATTTTTACATTATAAAGAAACGAAGCATAATTACGTACTGTAATAATATGCAGGGATTCTGAAGCACAATCTGTTGTGGGACTCTTTGCATGCGACAATTTCATGTGTCCTACTGATGCACCGTGTGCCCTTCTGACATACAGTGGGCTCTGAATGATGTTGTTCCATGGGGTTGGCTGGAGCCAACCTGGAGGTCTTGCAGAATGGAGTGATTTGGGATTGTGCTTGTAAGAGGTGGAAGCTGATATGTAATCTGCATCCAAATGGGTCCAAATTCTTGTGTCAGGGCTGCATCCTCACAGCAGGGACTGAGGAGAATATAAAACATGTTCCAATTTGTTGCATTTACTAGGAAAGTATGAGGAAAAGGTGGAATTTCACTTTAAATCAGGTCATGGGGAGAAAGCCTTGTGAAGTCGTACAGAAAGGGTCATGCAAGAGAGCTCCAGCACCTGCTGGGATCAGGAGAGCATCACAACAGATCACACTATCAGCAGGAGGCAGCTCCTAAGCCCCAGCAGAAGTGGAGGAGCACATCCCACATCTGTGCCTGCTGGGAGCAGGGAGTCGTCACCTACTCCCATAGTGGCTGCAGGTTTGGCAGGGCTGTGGGGAAGGAGCCGCACTCCCTCCCACCCTCCTTCCCTGTCGTACCTCCACCTCTTCGGGGCGATCACAGGGCTGAGTTACACAGACACTGTTTTGCAAAATGTAGAAGATAAATGCATATGTATACAACTACAGTGATAGATTTTTGTGTATGCATTCATACGTGCGTGTGTAGTATTTTAAGCTGTCTGGCACATTAATTTAGCCACCTGTTCTAGCCTCTTTCTGCTGCACAAATTAGATGGTCTCAAGGGAGCCTGTGCAGCTGATTGGGTCTGCTTCGTTACTAAGGCAACCCTCTTCCTCTCTGCTATATGCTTTATAACTGAGATTCACCAGGCAAAAAAACTGAAGGAAAAAAGAATTGCTTCAGACCCTGGGGATACCAGTACTTAATAGATGCTCTTAGCAGACTTATTTATTCAGACAAGAATACAGTTTCTAAATGTGGAAGAGTGTTGAAGCAAGCGAGGTCAAATATAACAGTACTGTATGAAGGGGATGATAAAGACTGAATTAAAGGCTTGTGCAAACACCGTGTGAATCTTAAATTAACAATGCTGTGTGTAGTTGATGTAAAGGTATCGTGACCATGTATATCAGCAGTTGTCCCTTTGAAGGTCATCTCTGATTATGAACAACAACAAAAAATCTTTATGCCAGAAAGAGCCACAAATGTAGGGAGGAGTACTTATGTCAGATTGCCTACAGCCCAAATAATATTTTATGTTCACTTCTGAGATAAAAATTATTAGTTTGTTCCTGCTTCCTGCTTTTAGATGATTTGTATTGATTGAATACACCACAGATGTGGTATACATTTTATGCTCAAGCAAGGCATGATTTAGTCTTGGAAGGAGGGCTTCATTTTTGTCATTAAATGAATCCAGCAAAATTCTAAACAAAATAAATGTGATTATACTCAAGGTCAGATAACTGATAAAGCTTAAGTCATATATGTAAACAAGAAGCATTGCTGGACCATTAAATGTTATGTCCCAACATTTCTTTTAAGGAGTTGTTTGTCCTAATGTGTGCATTTGTGTTTATGTTGCCCCGAGTAATGTGCATTTAGGTATAGTGTACGATTTACATATTCATCCCATTTACATGTTTATCTCTTCATCTTGTGTCCAGTTCATTACTTGTAGATAATGGTCTCTGTAATTCTATGCTGAAGGAATCTGGTGGTGTTTTGTTTGGACATTTAAAAATCTACGTGTAGATCAGATTGTAGTGAAGAATTTTGGAGTGCGTAGAGTCATTTATAGATGGATTTAGTTGATTATATCTCTGGGAAGGGTTCAGACATTGTAGCTGTTCACCCAAAAAAAAAAAAAAAAAAGAAAGAAAAATAGAGCAGTGATGTGCTCAAGGAAACACACCAGAGTGGATTTTGAGGGCAAAGAGCTTGTTCTGCAGCCTATCAAATAGCCCAATCCACCCCCTGTTGCCATATGTGCTAGTATTAGAGGCAACATTCATCTCAAAGCAGAAGCCCTGACAAACTCCATTGCATTTGGATTTGGGGAGGGGAACATAATCTGTCCAATGTGAGTTGATATCCTGACCCTACTAAATCAAGGGCAACAGTGCCCGCATGCACAGTGCTTCAGAGTTGTCACCCCTCCCTTAACGTGTTTGCTAGAAACCGGTGTATAGGACAAATGGTGCTTACCTGTGACTCCATGAAACACAAGAGAATATTTTTATTTCATTTTCACTAATGCAAGTGGTACTGATCATAAGAAAATCAAGCCTTGTTAAAATTTAGACACAGTGTTCAATGCATTAGCCTTTTCATGCTAGGCTGCACAAAGAAATGTCTTCTTACTTGTTCAGAAGACATTATGAGTTAATTTTAATATGACCTTTCACTTCCAATAGAAGCCAAAGTAAATAAAATGTTGTTATTGAATTCAAACTACTCTAATATTCCTCTCTCAATTTTCCATGCATGTAAATTTGTCTTCTGCTCACTTCTGCTTTTACTTATTTTGGTTTAAAATGTTTATTAAAATAGTAAGAAGAAAATAAATTGCCCATTTTTTCCCACATTTCTCATAGTGTTATCTTCTGTAGATTTCTTTATCCTTCACTGTAGTTCTGACAATTTTAGACACTCTGGCCTTGAACACGCTAACTGAAGGCTTGCTGTCTTGGTATTAATGGATTTTTATGACCTTGAATTACTTTGCTTATTCTGTTTTCAAAAGTTCATTTGTGTATCGGATAAGTATCTTCATTCAGGCAATGAAGTACTGTTAGGGCCAAGAAGTCAGATAGTCAGATAAAACAGGAAAATCTAAAACTGAATTTAATAATGTTACTGTTTTGCATGAAGGATTATGATCTTATGCCACTTGATACTCCACAAGAATACCTTGAAATTTAATGTTTTAATTGTCATTCTCAAGCACTTACATTTTGTTAATTAAAGGTTCACCTCAGAGATGGTTGTAAGAGTTACACTTGTTGGCTAGATCAGAACAGAAAAGACATTATAAAGTTGCTTCCTGCGGTATGTTTCATTTCTGCCTGACTAGAAGTCCTTGTGGAAGTTCCAGTTGTTACCCACTCAAATAAACAGTTTAAGGCCATCTGTAAGGGCTTATGAGGTTACAGTTCTAAATGTTATTGGGCATGAATGGTGTTATCTTACACAGGTTCATATGCACGTTCAAATTTCTGGGAAGATGCTACTTCAGATATTCTTGCATTTACCATTATCTGTTGGCCTACATACATTCAGTATTTCTCGTGTTCCATAAAATACAGGATTTCATGTAGTATATAAACATCTCATATTCCTTATTAGAAACAGATGGGATATTTCTTTCTTGATCTTTCTCCATTTCTTTCTGGTCTTGCTGGCTACTGCTGCCTGTCTGACTCTTACTGTTCTGGTGGCGGACTGTGAGTTGTTGCTGTCCATCCCCCTTCTGGACCGGTTCCTTAAACCTTACTCACTATATAGATGAATGAGGCTTTGAAGCACATATATGTAAGTTGTTCTGGCACCTAAAGATCTGCAAAGATCCTTGGAAACCCTGCAACAAGCTTCCTTTTGGCTCTGTCCTCCTGCTTATTCTCACTGACTGGA
>VXAV01006837.1:366960-377339 GCA_013399715.1 Alectura lathami | reverse complement strand
AACTTGATCTATGTGCAGTCCTCTTTCAGGGCAAAGAACAGTATTGTTAAAGATGTACAGGTTAGATGAGTGCTGGGTTATTCACGCACAGCCATGGAAACTAGTAGATTGGTCTTTCCAGTAGGTACTTGGAGGTGTTCTTTCTTCCCCTGTACCTTTCCAATTGCATTCAGAAGAGTCTACAGAAGCTGTGAAAAAGTTGTGGGGAACTGTTTTGAAGGCCCTTGGCCATTCCTTGCCTCTGCCGCAGGGATGTTGGCAGGAGAGATTGGGCTCGAGTGGAGTTGTGCCAGCACTCGGATGCTGTGAAAAGATTAGAACACCATTAGCCTTTACAAAACTCATAAAATATCTACAGAGTGTGGAGAGGAAATGGGAGCAGAGACTAGCCCTGCAGTACAAATTTTTCCAATGTCTAAATAAAACCAAATGGGTTTTGCTTGTGGGGCTTCAGGTTTTTTGTTTTTCAGAAGGAGGCTGTAGAGATTGGGGGACAACCTGTGAGCATCATGCCTATGCCATAGCAGGCTGCCAGCTCTGGTTTGGTTAGATGGCTTTTCATCTTTTATGTTGACTTCTGCCTGTTGGCATGATTCCTCACATCATGGTGGAAACAACAGAGAAATGGATGTGATTCCCGGATCACTGAAGCATAATTGCTGTAAGCAACGAGCTGGCTCCTGTTACTCACATTTGGTACAACAGGCAGCAGGTTGTTTAAGCAACAAAGTCACCTACCCAGGGTCTACTTTTTCCAGATCAACCTACAAAAGCTGTCACCTGGCAGAGGAATTAGAAGCTTGAAAAAAAAAAAAAAAAGATATTGAATCATTTTTTTCTTTTCAAGCTGAAGAACAGATATGTTCTCCAGGAGCTTACCAGGGGAAACTCAGTACAGACCTGGAGGGAAGAATGAGATAAAATGAAGGGTATAATATTCAGATATTAGGGTTGGATGCAGCCTGCCTACCTTAGTTACTTAAATTTCTGGTGCCTATTGAAGCATGCGTATAGTAGGTGCTTTAGATCCTTTCCCAGTCACTGGGGGAGGCAGTTTCTTGTGGAGATTTCCAGAGAAGGATCACAACTCTATGAGGTGCTTCATGCTGGGTGCAGACCAATAGCCTTCGGTAAAACTTATAATTTGTCTTTTAATTAAAAGGTGCTGTGTTTCAACTCCTTGCAAAGCTTTTGTATACATGCATACATATCTACTGATGGGCTAACATGTAAAGGTAGAAGGGGCCCATTTCTGTCATGTGAGAGGAACCCGAGAAGTTGGTACTTTGCCCAGGGATGTGCAACTCCATTGTGAGTTGTTTTCCTCAGGTGATTTGTAACATAGAGAATGTGGTCTCTAGAGTACGCCACAGCATTTTAGGGGACTCTAGAGAAAGCTTAGGCTGGCGAAGTCTGGCAAAGTCTGAGTTCCCAGTAGACCATCTATCTTTCAGCGGTGGGTGTATGATTTAAGTCTTGTCCTTGGGCTAGTGAGAGTCTCCATGGCATCCTTGTGTAGTTAACATTTAAATTCTTTTTTGTCTTGATTTCTGTTTTCTTTTTATTTGAAGAAGAGAAATGGAGAAATTCCCTGCAATTAACTTACTTAGGTGTGAGAGTCTGAGAGTCTCTGGAATCTGGCTTTAAAATATATATATTTCCAAGGTCTTATTCTGTAGTTTGTAAGGGTGTAGTTACATGCATATTTTCTTCAGTAGAAAAGCAAGTTTAAATTGTGCCCTCAGGCAAAAAAAACATCTGTGATGAGACTGCTGGAAATTTCATAAACAATTTAAATTACATATTTACAAGGAGTATACTCATTTTAAGACCAAGGAGGGGTTAGTACTGAGTTATGAGTAGAAGTATCTCTTAATCAAAATAGCAGTAGATGATCCCAAAACAAAATACTTTTCCAAACTTGCCAAAAAAGCCTGGCTGACAAGACCAGCAGACCTGTTTTAACATTTACATTTCAGTGACATATTGGCTGTTAATCACTTTGTCTTATTCTGAACTGAACACTTCTTCACATAGAAAGAATGTAGAAATCACCAGAATTTAGGTTTGGAAAGGCATATTTCCAAGGTGTGGTAGGACTGTCCTAACCAAGTGCCTATACATTCTTCTTTCACAGAATTAAATCTGCATTGTCCAACTGCACTCAATAATCTATTTTTTTTTTTTTTTCTGTTTCTAAAACTTGTGGACGGCTTTTAAAAACTTGAACTGAGCATAAATTCATGCAATGTTATTTTCCTAAATTGAGAAAGGGCTTAACTGAGAAACCCTGGAAGCTACTGAAATACCAACACACTGACTTTTGCAGAAATATGTAGTTAATGTATGTATGAGGAATACAAATATGTATCTGTAACTTGTCTGTTTCCAGCAAATCTCAGCTTGAATGCACTCAGCTGCCAAGATCTTCATCTTCCTGTTCTCCACCCTGTCCCACATTCTGTAAGGACGGGAAAATGACACACTAGGTAAGAGCTGAAAATATCTTCTCCAATAATAATCGTAGAAAAATGTACCTGAAAGACCTCTGGCAGTAGGCTGTTGGACCTGCTTCTAAAAGAGCTCTCCTGCAGAGGATACCTAACTCCACGTTTTCAAATTATAAATAAACAAATATTTTCTGTTTTATAAGAGCCATGTAGGATCCTGCTGCTTTTTGTAAAACTTAGCTGTGCTTGTTTGGGACAAAATAGGGATGTGATTGTGGTACTCCAATTTTAACCCTTTAGTCTTCTCACATAACACTGTAGCCTGACTCAGGAAGGCAGTCCTATGTACCCGTATTGCTAACATTTCAGTTATACCATAATGAGAGCATTTACTAACATCACATGATAATGGTGGGATCATTCACATAAATAAAGACAAGAGGCTTTGGCTAAAATTAGAAACTAAGCAAGGTAATATGATTGTACTGCAGAAAGCCATGGGTCCACTCTAAGGTGGCTACTGGAATCACAAAATGTGGTTTTCTTCAAGATTGGTGTTGAAAAGTCCAATTTCCTGTTTCACTATGAACCAAGATACATAAATATTTGTTTGAGCAAAAAAGGTAAAAGAAGAAGAACCATCCTTTCTGAGTAATTTCTAAATTATATTCTTTAAGTGAGCTTAAACAAACACAAGAATTTCAGCACTGTTTCTGCCCGAACTCCCAGCACCTTGGTTCTCCCTCAGTGGGACAAGCAGGGTGCTGAGAACATAGGCTGCAGGTGATGGGGCTGGCATGTCTTCCCCAGCCCTTCCCTGTCCTGCCAGAGCCTAGGGAATAAAGTGAGCACCTCTCTGGAGGAGGACCCTGGGGAGTTTCTGATTACCTCCAAGTATTAGTCCTGCACACCTGGCAGCAGTCAGGGATGAAAAAAGAAGTCATTTTCCATTGCTAATGGTCTGCTTTTGCCACATGCATAACAGCACTAGAAAGCAGTATAACAATTATTAACTCATGTGTCTTGATCCCTTATTATTAGAGTTGAATCTTAATCGGTTAAATCCTTTTCCAGCAGTTTCCTGAACATTCATTGTGAATAATCTTTCAATGTTTTAGTACTAGCATCTTATTTCTGCCCCGGTGCACAACTCTAAAATGGCTTATTAGAAATTTTTTAGCTGATTTCCCCCCCCCTCAAATAAAACCCACATCTGGCTAAGAACTCTGTCATCCTGTGACATTATTTTCTTCTAGTATGGAGCTTCAGAGTTGACAGCTCCATCATGAAGTTTAATTGGAAGGCTGATACCTGCTTCTGGAGAAACATGGTCTCTACATGGAAAAGGTTTTGTCTCCCTCTTTGCACTGCCTCATGCCGTTAGAAGTTAAACAAATTTACATAAGGATCAAATTACGTTAAAATAACATTAAATGATGGAAAGAATATTAGCGTTCACTGCTGCTTCCACATGTGCCTCTCAGTTATGTGAGACCAGGGTGTGGCTTAGACCATCCAATTAAAAAATAAATAAAAAAGGAAAATCTAACACTTTGAAATGAAAACTGAAAATATCATGTCTGTAGAGCTTATTGTCTTTGTTTCTAAGGCATTATGATTATGGTCTACTACAGTGTATATCCTTTGCTTTCATCCAGTTTACCAAGAGGTTCAGATTGCTCTGTGTCTCTGACCTTTCCTCTTCATTATTTTTCAGTCCACCAATCTTTGTGTCATCTCCTAATTTGATCTGCAATGATTTTCATTTGTTCTATTTTCATTTACTTTCTTTCNTTCTGTCAGGTTTCTGAAAGGTACAAACCACAATCTGTGCAGGTCTCTATCTGCAACACTCTCGTATGGTACTGAGTCCCTGTTTACAACTACATTTTTAAACCTATCAGTTAGCCAGGTCTTAATTCACTCAGTATTGTGTCTGCTATATTGATTTTACATCATTTGAGTTTCCTAATCAAAATATTGTCTAGTACTAAGTCAAATGCCTTACAGGAATCTAAGTATATTACATTATCACAATTACTTTTATCAATCAGTTTAGTAACCTCATCACAAAAGGTAGGAAATGTTCTCTGACAAAGTCTATTTTCCATACATCCAGTGTGATTGGCATTAATTGCATTATTCTCCTTTAATGCTGTATTAATCAAGTTCTCTCTCTTTTCCTGTTTCATTTTGCCATGGACTGCACTCCTGCTGACAACCTTATTGTGAACCCAGGACTCATTAATCCTTTTAAGATACTGCCACGGCATAATTTTTCCTTTCAGCCATTTGGAACTTTCCCAATATTCCAAGAATTACTGAAAATTGGCTTTAGCACACAGATAGATGTGGGGAAAAGGACACATGAAACATCATTTTTAATCCTTTATTTCCTGGAAAAGATATCAGTGCCATTACCATTTCCCTAAATGTGCTGTGTCCAGCATGAAGTCACAGCAGATGATATAAGGAGCCCTTGTTTTTTCAGAAAGAATCACTTATCTGGCAGCCTGCCCACATCTCCTGGCCAGTGGGGTGAAGAGCCAGATGAAGTCATATGTCTGACTTTGCAGCACTCCCTGCAGCAATCCGTGACCAAAGATCACACTTGTTACTGGGATTGCCTACGAGGAGTAGAGAAACTTGGAGATTTGCTTTAGAAATCACAGAATATCTGAATTTCCACAAGACTTATCCCATGTTTCAGGTTGCTTTGTAAGAGTTTTTGATTCAAGCTGAGTAGGCTGATTAAATAATATAGTGAGTTTGCTGAGAAGTTCATTGTGCCATTGGACTTGATATGGGCCATGATTTCTTTTTTGGGGAAGAAGAATCAGTCCGTAAATTTGAGCACCCTGAAAGTCCCGAAGCATTTTGATTTTGTAAATCTTTAAGTTGAAAATTCTATTTTTTTTTTTGCTTGCTGAAACTTTATTTCTGGCAAGAAAATTGAGTGAATGGGAGCTGTAGAGCCTAGGAGCGTTTCACAGGCTGCTTGCTGAATGGCAACCTCAGCTACTGACGTGTGAACAAAAGACTGGGGGGCAGCCCAAGGCACCAGAGCTCTGATGTGGGTGATGTGGGCAGAGCAGGTCCACAGGACTTGGGCTTTCCTAGATTAAAAATTACATGACGAGGAGAAGAACAAGTCATGTAGAAGTGCTAGGAGGCAAATAAGTGACAGCTACTCTGATGCACTACTCAAGGGTCTGTATGGAAGAACTAGACAGCTGAGGTGACATCAGTATGAGAGATGTTGTGCAAAGTGAACTTAATCGAATGTTTTCTATCTCCCTTGATTTCATCTTACGCTTTTAGATTCCCTCCCATTACCATCCCATGTTTTCTAAGAGATCAGGAGTGCATCAGTGCAGCTTCCCAGAGTTCTGCAGAAGACACCCCAAAATGGATTTATATGGATTTTTTGCAGGTGAAGGCAGGCAAACTCAGCCCATGCTCCAGGAAACACAAGTCCAGATCACCTATGAACTGGAAGCCATTGACCACTAGTTAGACTGGTGCTGATCCAGACTCAATAAACTTTGCAGAGGTGGACTTTTGTCTTGCTTGTTGGACCTCTACCATTCACAACGGAGTGGTTTATAAGGTATGTTTAACTTAAAATCTGTTGCAGCCAGTTTTACCCAGTAAGGTTTGATCCGGAAATATTTATTGTTTATTAAAAAAAAAAAAAAATGTCTCCAGCAAATTTCAGATGCTCCGTCATGATTTTCTCTGCAAGCTTTCATAAGGATGCCTTTTCATGATTCATAGGGAACATTTTTTTTGCCAAACCCACAAAATCTGTTCCTATTTTCTGATCAGAGAACTTGAAGCATACAGTTACTGTAGTGTAATTCCTATGATCTTAGCAATAGCAGACTTTTTGGGTGGAGAAGAAAAACAAACTGGAGAAAAAGGTGTGTCTGAAAGGAGTGAGTAGGGTGTGATGCCAAAATGCAAGCATTACCCGTTTTTCAAGGCTTACTTTGAAATTCCCAAAAAACATGTGGCTTCAACACATATTGAGTATAAAAATGTTAGAGAAAATTGTGATTGCTTCACGTATCTTCCATCAAGATGCAAAATTGCAATGTGAAAGAAAATTCACAGTGACACTGAGGACTTCCCATGGATTTGTCACTAAGTGGTCTTTACCATTTGGTCAAAAACCTAAAGTGAAAGCAAGATGCATAACACTCTTGCTGTGCAGCCCTTGAATAGAGGCAATCAACAATCACAGCAAAGTTTGTGCGGAGAAACAATGCTAAAAATGCAGACCTGGAAATTCAGCTACATGTTTAGAGAATTGAAATTGCTACACATTTAGAGAAAACTGACCAGCGTGTCCTCATGAAAGAAATAAAAAGCTTTCCGAGGTGCTGGCTGTGATTTTATACTGTTTGTGTAATTGCACTAGATGAAAGGAAAATTTAAGAAATGCCCACACTGCCATTTCAGGTAACTATTCCTTATTGCTTGATACAAAGTAGATCAGTTGGGGTCAAATTCAAAATTTTCTATCTGGTTATTTTAACAGAAATAGTTTTAGTTGCTATTATTCCACAGCTAGGCCTTTTGGACTGAATGGATACCTAAAACTTCAAAGACCATGCAAAGACTTGAGGTTGACATTTCTTGTTGTGGAACATATGATTGCCCCTCATTACAGGCATCTTCCGTAAAGGCAAAAGCTGCCATCCCTCTAGTAACTTATCTAGAGAGGCCTTCTATTAGAGATGAATGCTCCCTCTCTGTGAAAGCTTTTTCCATAGTGTAGTGCCAGTATCTACAGTCTTTGTTTTTGTTTTTTTTTTTTTTTCTAGGTTGTGCATCAAGTATTGGAAAGGACAGAGCTGATGAATCCAACACAGCATGTATGCATTAGTCATTTCTCCCATGGAAATGATGCAGAATGAAGTTGAAAACGAAACCTGAGATTCAAGCCTGTGCTCTGCTGCTTACTGCATTTGTTCTTGCTGCTTATCTCCAAATACCTGCCTAATATGCAGTTTACTTGGTCAGTAGGCAAAAGAAGAGATTTAGAATGCATATATGAATATTAAAATCTTATATTATTAGTAATCAAATGCTATCTCTTGAAAAAGTCTTGCAGTTTCTGATTTTTCTTTACTATCTACCTTTCTTCCCTGAAGGTGAAAGCATAAATGTAACTGGTTCCACAGGGAGCAGACCTGTGCATGAGTGAACTCTTCCCTGTAATCTGAATAGTGTTCAGTATTTCAAAACCGCTTAGTAAGAAATTTATTTGTGAGGACAATCATGGAACCAGTAATATAAATTGATAGATGAAAACTCATTTATTTCCAATTTAAATAAAAGGAGTTTGGCAAGATGATTCTCTGTTGTTTCTCACGATTGCTTATAGTTTAGGCTAGTTAAGAGAGGAAAAGGTAACCTGCTTGAAAGCATACCAAGTTTGGAGATAAATAAATAAATTCTGATCTTGAAATATTTTCTCATACTTTACTACTTTTCTTTCAACGATTTGGTGTGAAATTCAACCATTCGAAACAGCTAGTAGTTTACATGCACTTCTGATGGAATAAAACGACTTGTCAACGTGCAGTGCAGGAGTGAGGCTCCAACACTAGGAGAAATGGTGATCAGCATCCACTACCATAGTATTAGTTTCTTCAACTGGTCTGAGCCTGGGCTTATTGTCATTTTGGTTAGTATCTTCTAGTGTGGAGGGAAATTTTAGCATAAAGTTCTAGGACGATGTTTGTTCTCTTGGGAGTTGTCCTGTTGGGCAAGCCATATAAATTAATCAAAAGTCATTATGCATTCAACACACTTCTTTTTTTTTTTTTCTTCTTTGTTTTTTCTTCTTTTTTTGTTAAATAATAAAATGCAAACATATAAATCCAAGTTTCTTCTCTTTCTGTTCTGTGACTTCTTCTCTCCCCCTCCTCTTTTACCTCTTCCTTTCCCAAACCTAAGAAGAACGGAAATTCTTACTGAGAGCAATCCATTATAAGAAGATTGCATATAGCTTAAGAAACAGAGAATTTATGGAGGATTCAAATTTGCAGAAGGTTGAAGACTCATTTAAGGGCACTTGGAAGCCTTTTATGGATTATATATACAAACCAGATGTTACATCTTAGGAAAACTTGTAATTCATTGTAATTTCCTATTTGACTATGGGGTGGGAGACAGACTATATTTTGTAGTATTGTGAACTCAGATTTTTTTTCCACACAGCATAGTTCCTTTGCTTTCTTTCCTTTTCTCTGTTGGGATGTATGTTCTCAATCACAGAACACAGCACCTCTTATGACAAATATTTATTCACAAAGAGAATAATTACTGAAAAGCAATCGAGACCAATAAAGATCAGGAGTAGTAATACAATGCCTCAATGTTCTAGAAAGGCAACTTATTACTTAAGTAGAAAACAGAAATATTGATAGAAACTATGTTAGCTCTCCTTTGGGAATAAACCATCATTCGGATGATATGAAACAGAAATGAGGTTTGTGCCTTCTCTGTGTTGGAGTAATTAGGGACCTTGCTAGGTCTTCACTTAAATCAGCCAAAAAATGACCTGTTTGTGGGAATGACTTCTATGAGCCTCTGTCTTACTGAGGATGCTCTTCCCATTGCTGCTACATATGGGGTCTAGAATGCACTGCCTTCAGAGAATCTTCTCTCCCTAACAATTCTCTCATGACCTGCTTTGTGAGATTTTCTCTGACATTTCATGCAGCATCTGTAGGGCGAGGGGTGGGAGACCCTATAGGTTCTCACTTTAAACACAGAGCCATCATGAGAAGAAGGCTGTTTTATAGTAACAACCATTTCTTCTTCAAAGGTCTTGAAGTCCCCTGTGAGCTGGCAGACATCCTCAGACCCTTCAGATGCCAAGGACTGTGTCTTGGGATGTTAGAGTTAAAGCAAACTTAAGTTATGGCATAAATACAATGAATTCAAGGCAAGTGGTTCTTCAAATTTTTGTATTCTGCCTCCATACTTGCATTTCCTGCCATTAGGTCTGCTACTCGTGTTTCTTTATTATCTCTGCTTTTAACCTAACTATGACTGTTATTTGGCAGCTTGCTTTTTTTGAAGTACTGCCATTTATTTCTTCTATTTGCTGACCTCTGTTTAAGTATGATGAACATTTGATTTGGAGGATCTGATTTTTATCTATGGCTTTTACCAGCTGATTGCTTGTTGCTGGTGCACAGTGACTGGCTGTCAGTAGCTAATTCCTTACCCTTTTAGGTACAGAAATGATGACCTTAAAGGAAACATACTACCTGCAAGTTTGCTTTCTTTTTTTAAAAGAGGACTACTTTGACTTACTTTTCTCAAGGTTAATTTCAGTTGTAGTACATGCCAATAAAAGGATGTGTTTTTTTGGCATAACTTCAAATATAGTAGACTTTGAAAAAAATGGGTTTGGAATTAGGACATAAAAAGGAGAGAAAAAAAATACATTCAATTTCTTCATTAACATTGAATTGGTGTTGAACAAGTCTAGGGCTCTAACTTCTCTCTTTGCACTTACATTTTTAAATTAGACTTCTTTTTGATTTGCCTTCTGTATTTATGTATACGGCAGTGTGCTCTCACAGCCAGGAAGGCCAAGGGCATCCTGGGCTGCATCAAGAGAGGGGTGGCCAGCAGGGAGAGGGAGGTGATCGTCCCCCTCTACTCTGCCCTTGGAAGGCCTCACCTGGAGTACTGTGTCCAGGCCTGGGGCCCCCAGTACAGAAGGGATGTGGAGCTGTTGGAGCGGGTCCAGAGGAGGGCCACCAAAATGGTCAGAGGGCTGGAGCACCTCTCCTATGAGGAAAGGTTGAGGGAGTTGGGATTGTTCAGCTTGGAAAAGAGAAGGCTCTGGGGAGACCTCATTGAGGCCTTCCAATACTTGAAAGGAGCTTACAGGCAGGAGGG
>VXAV01006837.1:350612-366681 GCA_013399715.1 Alectura lathami | reverse complement strand
ATGTTTTTATGTTTTTGTGTTTTAAAACTTTTTTTTTTTTTTTTTTTTTTTTTTGAGATTAGTATCTCTTATTAAACATATATAAGGGGCTAAAGAGCATTTTGGACATTTAAGTATAAATGTGCCATGTATTATTTCTTATATACTGAGACTTACAGATTTCCAGAATTCTGAACCACTGCATAGGTTCTTCAGACATCATTAGCATAGTTAAAATACGTTTTTAAACATGGTACTCTTCTCTTAATGGCTGTTGTAATCATATTTTCCTGGTATTTATGGGAAAAGAACCCTCCAAATGGCTTAAAAGGCTCAGGCTATTTCAGAAGAAAGAAGGGAATTTGGTTGGACTCATTCTAGTAATTAAGAGTTCCATTAGGGTTTTTGTTGTTGTTGTTTGCTTGTGGACATTGAAAAATAGCTGTGGTAATTTATTTGCTTGAGTTGGAGAGTAGCCTAGATGTAGAGAAAAAATTTAGGGCTGTTATAGCTTGATGGAAGTATAGTTCAGGGCTGTGGACCTCACAAAATGACTGACGAGCAGAAAGGGAACAGCAAGAACAGCCAGAAAATGTTATGTTTGCCAATTCACTCCTTCAGCTGCACAGGAATTCTAGACGGAAAGAAGAAATATCCATAGCAATTCTTGCTCTATTGGATGGCCTGCAGGGCTGTGGGCAGGCAGGGTGGGTTCCCTTAGCAAAAAAGAAGCCTTCACTAAAACTAGGGCTGAAGAGATCCTGAAGCATTCTTCAGTGTTTATCTGAGATTTGCACGTTCTACTGGATGAGTAGGTTATAAAAATAGCTTATTTTCTTGGTAGGAAACCCTGTATTGCACATGGACTATAAAGATAGCTGAAGAATTAGATAGCCTCAAAATTATTAAGACTAATCAGATATGAAAGACTTTAATCATAACCGCTTTTTGTCTATTATCTGGTACAAATATAGCATTTTTCAAAATTAGATTTCTCAGCTTGTATAAGAAGATATTGAGAAGTGGCTACAGAAAGTTACTCTCCCTTTTATTTTCAATTGGGTATGTAAGTGCTGCTGTAAATTTCTTCAGTAATACTTGTCATGAAATACATAACCTTGCTGAACTGGATCCCAAATCCAGACAGTGCATCTGATTTTGAAGTGATTTGCAGGGCTAAGTATGATAGCAGTTGGACATACAAGCTGGTGCAGCAGACTGAAAAATGCAAAGGAAGGTAGGAAAAGTAGATTACATAACTGCCTTTGACATGCTGAAGCAGATTACCCTGGTCCTGGGGCCCTAGGAGCTGACAGTGTCCTGCTCTTTGGTCTGCCTTGGCTGGAGTGAATTCTTTGGACTTCTGGAAGTCTGTCAGCTCTCCAAAGCAGGAGTGAACTAAGGCTGATTTCTTCTTGAAATATTTGCTGAGCCTGAAGAACAGTTCTTCTCAGCTCATGCTGCAAGACTGCTGCTCCCTTTTCTTTTTATTTTCGTCAGTCCATACACCACCTCCTTGTGCTTTGAACTACTTCAGTACCACTAGCATTCTGGTTTAGGGATCCATAGCAAAATATATCAGGTTTCTTTCAGGTAAACAACTGAAAAGTTGCCTTTTTTTTTATCAGCCTGACGTTCTGATACATGTCACCTCAACTTAAGCAAAATCTATGCACTGGTGGTGGTGCTGCAGTAGAGGATTTCTGTCATTCCCTCATTATGTACCTAGCTGAGTATGCCAAGACCAACATTTTTGCAGAAGTCATAGCGACGTTAAGTGTATTTTTTTTTGTGTAATAAAATACTTTAAAGCAAGCACCACTTGTTATTCAGACTAATAATGCCATGCTGAAGATTATTCCTGTGCTAAATTTACAGTCTGTCTCTGCTCCTGGACTACACAAGTAATCGCTGCCTTATCTCATGAAGTCAAGACTGATGGCTGTTGCAGAGCTCTTTATTTCATGGAGAAGGGAATAGTTGTGAAGATGATGGAGGAATTTTACAATGGTATATGACTGTCTACAAAACCAGCTGTCTTTGCACTGTTTGTTTAAAAAAACATTAAGGTGCAGGGGATCAGCTAAAATTATTCCCAGCTGAAAGATGCACATGGTCCCTTTAGCTGCACCCCGGTTTTCCCAGAGAACTCTAATGTGTGAAGAAATAAGATTTACAAGGACTACCAGGAGCGCTGCTGTTTGCTGACTCAGCCAGGGGTTAATAGTTTCTTTGTTTAGATTGCTTGAAAATAAAGCTAATTTAAGGGACTGCTTGTCAAATAGGCCGCTGGTAGTATATTTGGGCTGCTGAAACATGGAACCTATGAGATCCCAGACTAATTTATGGATCTGTTAGTTAAAATCAACAGCTTAAACTTTACCTGCAAGTTCACAAACACATAATATAGCTTGTGGAGCACTGAGTTAGTATTGATGGTGGATTATTCTGCATAGCAGTCAACTTTGTGTGGTCTCAGCCAGCCTCAGTTTCTATATGCGTTCAAATTGTAAATCTCTGTGCACTTGTTTCAGGAGCATAACTTCAACATAGCTATGTCTGTCTCTGAAAGGACTGTTACAGTGTCCTGCTTGTGTTTTGAAAACAAAGCAGGGATATTGGTTCTTATTCAACAGCTCATGGCCACGTTGGTTCTCTTCTGCACTTGTACTATTATGATCATTCATAAGATCAGCGCTGCTGAAGAAGCATAATTTTTGAGTACTTAGTTCTTTCAGAATTCACATTATGATCTCCATTTTTTGTTTTGTTTTGTTTTGTTGTTGTTGTTCATTTAGTTTTTGTTTTGTTTTGTTTTGCAATTGTGTTTGATCAACTAAGGTAACATTATTCTTCATATCTTCTTTACATTTAAAATTGTAAAATTGTAGAGAATAGTAACTTAGCTTCCCCGCACCCTAAATCTCCTTCTCATGAATTTTACTGGAACGGATGATGACATTGGCAAGACTTCTGGTGAGGTAGGTAACCTAGGCATTTAGCATTTGAATTCTAGATGTTTGAGTAATCAGTCTCTTTTAGCATTACACATTTCCGTAGTACAATATCCTGGAAAGGAAAACCATAACATTCTAGTAGATCTGTGAAACTGTAAATTTGAACCTGAACTTGATCTTTCTAGTAGCTGTGCTCAGAAAAAAAACGGCCTTATTTTACTTGAGAACCTTACAGGTGAGATTCAGATTGTTTAGATGTGGCTGTACAGATGTTTCTTCTATAGCTCATGGACTTGGCCAGAAGGTGGTTCATTTCCCCCTCACGTAAGATCCCAGCTGTGTAAGATATTTATCTGTCTCCAGAGTTTAAAGAGGTAGCTTAGATGATTATCTCAGGAAACATATGTAGTATTGAAGAGCTTAATTTTGCTGCTAGCTTCTGGATCTGGTCCTTCATTGCTTGCATAATGAGTCACAGACTGCTAGGCATGCTTAGTTTTGAGAAGCATGCCAGAGAGGCATGTATTACATATAGGGCATCTAACTCTTGGTACCAGCTTTAAAAATCTTATTCTAGTGATGTTAAATTGAAAAAAATAGTGACTAGAATCTATTGTATTTTGTTGCTGTAACATTCAATGTTTATAATCATAATACAGATTAACGTTTTGCATTTGTTAAGTATCTTTTCCTGTCTGACTGTAAAATTTGGATGAAAGGTTAGCTGTAATATTTAATTTTCCTGCCTAATAGGAATGAACGAATATTTAAGGAGGTAGCAGTGAGAGCTGGGATGACTATGAGGCGGGTTGAGATGGGAGAAGAGGGTGACTGCAGGACGGGCCATGAATTTACTGACCAGGGCTTAGTCTCATGGACCTTCACTGGGCCAGGCTGTTGGCCATGTCAAGGTGTGCCAGTGGCCAGCAGTCAAGGCAAGGTCAGTGACTGTCAGGCCTGTCAGGAATGTCAGTAAAGCAGATGACAAGACTGGAAGACGCCAACCTACAGACAACATATCTCAGGGCAGGTCTATATGCGCAGGAGTGGCACATCTGGGTCATGGGCTGAGGGAGAGGGTGGTCAAGGCCAGAGATTAGCCCTTGGACCAGATGAAGATTGTTAGAACTATTAAGATTTATTGGAGTACTCAAGGCACTGACAGCTACTATTTTCATAAAACACCCTTTTCTACCAAATTACAGAAGCAATGGTCCATTCCCACCCTGTCAGTCCAGACCAGAAAGGCTCCTTGAAAACATTGTCATCCACTATCTTCTCCCTCCATTTGTTCTCTTGGATGGCTTCAGGGTCCAAATTGTTTCCTAATAAATTCTCTTCTTTGGTGGGCCCTCCTGAACCCTCTTGCAGCTTGTGGCAGGTGCTTTTCAGGGGATTCTCTCTGGCTTGCTCACCTTTCTTATCTTCAAGTAGCAGAATACACTTACGCTCAACTTCTTTCACTCTCAGTAGTTCACAGATCTCATCCTATTTGGGTCTCTTTTCTCTGCCTTAACTCAAATTCCAGCACGTATTTCTCACATCTTCTTGTGCATGTCTGTCTGTCAGCTTAAGCTCAACACAGTGATAAAGGCATTCAGTCCATTACCAAAAAGATGTCACTGCTGAAATAGCAGGAAACAGCAAGTGCACATCACTGCCTTGCCTGCTGCTATATCCATGAAACCAGGGTATGGATTAAAGTTGCTGTAAAATGTCTTGTCCTTTGCATCCACACCGCTAATATTAAAATCCAGATTTACTCTGCCTTTTGTCAGTATAAAGATACTTTCTCCATTAGTATCAAATATCAACTTTCTTTTGCCAGTCATCTAGAAAGCAACTGCTATATTTTTTTTTCTAGCTGAGCATTTTTGGCATAATTACTCCTCTTTGTAATCTCTTGAGGTCACTGATCCCACTGAAACCCTGAAAGCCCTTAAATGCTCCCACCTAGTGGGCTTAGACAAAACATAGGCATTATTTTAGCAATACTGGTATTCTCTGCAAGACCAGGCCCTTCAGATTTAAATACATCTTCACTTTAAAGAAGCTCAGAGCCATTGTGCCATAATTAGTAATAAGCATTCCAAAAGCTAACCTTAAGCTCAGGATCCAGGTGCCATGGACAGCGGCACCATGGCACTGAGTGTCACCCTCTTTTGTAAGAAATTCATCTTGTAGGCAGAACAGTAAAAAACAAACTAAAGAATGACTTGGTAGTTAGGTTTCATGGAGTGGCAGGGGCCATCTGGTCCTCTTTTATTTAGCAGCAATAGTTTGCATGATGATATTGCATTAGGTGTCATTAACACTGTCCTAACTGAACAAATGATGTTCTGAGGTATGAAGCAAATGAGCTGGAAATAAGATAAGAAACGCAGCTCAGTGGAAGTTAAATATTCTCACTGAGGAGAGGAAGGGAATGGAGGGAGGATATGCTAAAAATACCACACAGGAGTGTTCCATTTAACTAAACTGAATAAAAGCTTATCAGCCATAATCTCCTTTTCATTTAGATGGATACTTAGCAAGCTAGATAAATATACACCTACACCTCTAGCCTGTTCTTGACTGTACTGATATGCCACTGAAATTTTTTGCTGTGTTGCTAATAGAAACAGCAAAGAGAATTTGGAGAAACTTGATTCAGGTTCCTGAAGCACTTAGCCTTGGAGACAGTTTCTGTAGTTAGGATTTTTGGTTAATATTCACATAAGAAATCAGTTTTGTACACTAAAGCACTCATCCTACTAAATATAAATTTATTTTTTTGTAGTAGGAGGGCTACTAGTATTATGAGCAACATTTTGTTCAGAAAGCTGAATCTCAAAAAAGGAGAACTCATTTCCTCTTTTAGTAATTGTGTTGAGGAGAACTGTATAACCAGAAAGTCCATTTGGCAAAGTAGACACGAAAGCAAGTGGTCATTGCTGTGCCCTACCAGCTGATGCTATCAACAAGCTCGTTTGTAGGATGCCTGAGTAAGTGCTTTTTGTTGTTGTTTCAAATACTCTTATCAGTATTATTTCTGAGTTATTTTTTACAAATTTGGTATTAAATGATTGACTATTACTTTATAACTAGAGGATTTTCATGTGAGTTTCGTGTAAGCAGTACATTTGACAAAGATAGGAATAAGTTAAGCTGATACTTTGTTTCAATAACATCATAAACACATTAAATTAGCTATTGCGATCCCTTCCTAACCAAACAACAAAGAATTCTCTGCCTAAATTTCTATCCCTGCACAGCCCTGTTTTTTTTTTTTTTTTTTGTGAAAGGTAAACAGTTCTCTTAATGCAGCCTAGGGAGAGGTCTGGGCAGTACCATCCATTTTTCTGTGTGACTGGAAAATTGTAGGCAGCGTGTGATTCCTGTTGAGTATGATTTAGCTGGCACATCTGGCCACCAGCCTGGAGCTTGACTTTGAAAAGGCACCTCTGATTTAGAGTGCTGACGTCTGTGAGACAAAGCCAGTATATGTGCACAGATAGAAAAAAAAAAAAAAAAAGCAAAATAAAAGAGGCTGAAAAAAGAGACTGCCACTCCTGGGTAAACATGCTGAGAGCTAGGATCTCTGTTAGGGTCTGAGCAGGCTGATACCTACACAAAGATGTGCTGGTATTTTTCGTTTTGCTGTAATGAACAGAGGGCATATAAGATTGCCCAGAAAAGGCAATACTGAGGTTTAGCTGTTCCTTATTCTGCTCCTAGAGGAATTCATGCCAATCTAGACATCATAAACATTGTTGATCCTACAAGGCAACACCCAGTTACTCTTTGAATGTAACTCCTGTTGTACCCCCTTAATAGCTCAGTACATTCAGTACACAGGGAATTCTGATGTGGGTGGCTTGTGTATGTCCCTTGAGCAATGGGAATGACATTTGTACTCTTAAGACTATAAAATAGAAACAAAAAATGAATGAGATGCCCATTTTGTGGGCTCTTCCAGATTACTTAGAACAAAACATTTATTAAGGTGTTACAATAAAAGTGAGACTGTTCTATAATGAATATTAATTTAAGAGTCAGAACCTAGGCCACTGCTTTGAAAGAATTCAAGAGATTGCTGTAAAATAACCTGATGAACTTAAAACCCCTATACTGGCATTTTCATCAATGCAAGTCATGTAAGCAAGTGAAACAAGGAATGATTTTTGTTCTTGCTTCTACAGAGGGAATGCGACAATCTGATACATTTCTATATGTTCATTATGTTGAGGTAATAGTAATTACGGGCCAATTTTCATACAGGTAGTATTCAGTAGTAGTATTGCAGTGCAATTTATATCCACCACTATTAAAAATATTACTGTAGAAAAAGTGAGATCCAAAGGGGAAAAAAAAAATAGAACAAACTAAAACCAAAAACAAACAGCAGTGCTTAATTGGAAGAAGTCATTTTCGAGAAAGAAATGATGTCATAAAATACCTGACAAATGTAGATAGTACTGTAAATGGGCAATAAAGCCTAGAGCTTTCTGAACAATTATTGTTTAAAGACATTCATACATCTTCAGCAACCTGCTTTCCTGATCCTTTTGCTACTAGGTATTTCCATTACAAAATGGCTATTACTGAAACTCAAACTGAAAAGTGTGGCTCAGTCTGGTCAATATATACAATGCTGCCTACTAAATTAAAGTATATTCTAATAATACACATGGCAGGCAAACAGAGCCTTTTAATAAAATAGCTGGGTTTAGAATTAATGCCTATATGTTTTCTATTTGCAGCTCACTTATGTGTGAAAATATGTTTTTATTGAATGTACAGATCTGCACTGAATGCTCCGGTGTACATTTTGAACGCGAGATCACATAAGAATTAACCTAGCATTTAACTCTGACCTACAACTAAAGTTTCTACTTGCATTTTGGGCAGTAGACTTTGAGTTTTGGAATTCTTCCTTATTCTGCATACATAGCATTATGTAAAGCCTAGAAAATGATTGTCCTGGTAGATGGAAGGCAAAGTCCTGGCCTTAATTCTACCGTTCTTGTTTACAATTAAGTTTACTATGCCTTTGCTCACTGATATGTCAAAGTGGTTCTTGCAGAAGTTTTGCTGAGATGGTGAGGTCTTCTTTGAGTTTCACAGAGTCTTTTGGCTTTTGTTGTTGTTGTTGTTGTTGTTAGGATATGCTTCACTGGAATATATACTCTTTATATCCGCATGTCTGTAATTTTTGCTTCAATCTAAGTTCTTCTGAAGTTAAACCTGACAGTCTAAGAAGCAATCAGCTGTCATTCCTCTGTGTAGTATAGCTGTAGGACAACTGAAATTAAACTTTGTTGTAGTCAGCACTTTTATATTAGGCAAATACTTGGAATAAAAATGGCATAAAATACTTTCTGTTAAAAATGATGTTGTGCATGCGACCTTATCCAGATGATACCTAAGATGGTATCATCTGTTTGTTATTGAACCAGTTTATTTTTCCTCTTCTCTGAATATACTTCATTCCTGAGGACAGTGCTGTGAGAGGTATGCAGGTTGTGAATGCATACCTCTGAATCCTCAGGGGCTTTATGCAATGATTCCTTAGATAAACCAACGTTGGCTGAGAGGATGCTGGCATCTGTATGTCATATTATGTCATCTTGGTCACCCTGAAGTTATTTATTACTAGTGGTGGCCAATGGGAGAATTCCTTGTCACGGAATTGTCTGGACCTCAGAGAGAAAATCTGTTATCTCTTTTTCTTAGTGTGCTTGTATATACCTGAAAACACATTCAGAATTAATTCAAAGAAAGGTTCTGTATATTTGTGTCACCTCTGATTCCAGTCTCTTTCTGTTTCTGTGATATGCAAATAGATCTTTGACCCGATCCAGTCAGTGAAAAATGTTCTTTAAACTTCAGGCATAATGCAATCAAATAATGGATCACTTGTTATCAAATCTTTGCTCTTGCTCTGCACATCTTTCACTTTTACAAATTGCTGTTTGAGGTAAAACTATTCACTTGGATTTTATTTTATTTTTAAATATGTGCAACTCGTGAGTCAGTCTGATTTTCTTTAAATTTATTTTGGCAACCAGAGAGCCTGAAAATGTTATTTCTTTCAGTAGTAATTCAGTATCAAACAATCAGACACCACTGGGTTTGATTTAATCCTGACCTGCTGCTCCCATACCATGCTACAAATCACAGTTCTCCCTTCAATAAGATATGCTCCTGGTGCTACTAGAATTTATATCTGTCAGCACGGAAACCCTCACATCTGTGGGATGACGCTAATGATTAGCATTCTCATTCACATGGGCTCCTACCAGCTGACCTGTGTAGGTGAATTCCTGCCCGCTCGGATGATGAGCATCCTGTAGCTCACAGGCTTAGACAGTGAGATCAAATTTCCCAAATCCATCTGGCAGTTCTAAGGTTCAGTCTCCAAACCCTAAGGAAAAAACAAGATGTAGCATCACATTGGCGTGACCTATCTTTTGGAAGGCTAGGCTTTCACATTGAATAAATGTGAAGACAGTTGGATATTCCTTCATCTTAAGGGAACATTAATATTAACCAACACTAGAATCCCAATGGGAAAGTGTGGTTGCTCTTTGAATACCAAATCAAACTGTTATGACTTGTGTTGAACATTAAAATATATATAAAAAAAAAGCTGGTTAGAACCTGGTGAATGTGTTAGACTGAGAATTTATAAGGGCATGAAATTGTTTCTTTCAGTTAATGTCTGAGTCTAAACCACTACAGAAATAATTTTGGTGGGATTTTTTTTTGTTGTTGTTGTTTGTTAGTTTCCAGTCTAAGAAAATATATTTGAAATTAATATAAGAATTACATCTGTTGTGTATAATATACCTATTTACAAAATCATTTAAATGTGAGATCTTGCAGTGCAACATGGTCGAGTCTTGTCATTTACTTCATTAGAATACTTTATTTTCATGATCAGAGCTATATTATTTTAGGAATGTTTCTTACATTGTTTTACTTTAAAAAGTATCTTCTTTTTTTCTGCCTGTCTTGTTAATACTTTTTTGGTGCTTCTGTGAAAGAGAAGCAAAGAAAGCACCTATCTGTTTGATTAAGATGGACTACTGAATCCCACTAGCCTTGCCAATTTATACAAGGTAAAATGTATATAATTGTGAATCAATCGGATGCCATAGCTGAGCACATAGTGAAAGATACTTCCTGTGAATAGTGATTAAATTAAGATTAAAATATAATCAACATCATTTTATGGAAGCTTGCTATGATAATTAACTGCTTAGAAAGTACTATCAAGAACACTCCAAAAAGTGTATTTTTATCTGAAATGCATGGATTGTCTGTGGAAGTGAATTTTGATTACAGCTTGATTGTACAACATGTACTTTACAATTTGCACTGGCCTACATAATATGAATTGTAACTACTGTAAACAGCTACAGTTCAGACCTGCTCTGTGGGAGAGACTGAATCCACCTAAGGGATGGTCTATATAAATACCACAAAGCAAGTTAGCATGTGAGTTTCCAGCTCACCAGCTATTTCATACTTAGTCTCCATGTGAATATGTTATGTCAGCTGGCTTACACTAGTTCAAAGCTGAATCAAGGCATTTCTGTTCCATCCTGTTTTAGTCCATGTTTTTGGTTTTTTTTTTAATATTATGGCAATTTTAGAGTGGGTTAAGCACACCATATTTACCAGTCGCAACAGAATCCACACAGGAAAGCAATTTAAAGAATTTTGAAATAAATAGCTTTCCTGGCGGTAATTGTCTGAGGAACTGATTTTCCCTGTTGTGCTTTGAGTAGAGTACTCTGCACTGCATGGTGGAAAGAGATGTCCAGGCCCTTCCATATTTTTGCTCATTCTCCTCTTCAGTAGAGAGCTTGATGAAGAGGTGATTGTATACATAGGAAGGAATTAAGAGATGGAAAGAAATGGAAAGGGCTGCTAGAGTCTTATAAACTCTATATTTTGTGGAGGGTGTCATAAACTTGGACCAATAGGCTTCAGAGGTGAAAAAAAACTGCTCTTAAAAGCCAGGTGTAACCTAGAAATTTTCACAGTCACTTTCAGTTTTCTCCCGTTCTGTGAGTGTTTTGTTTCCAAAACTGGTTGTTTACAGATACCCAGAATAGATTTTCAGTGTAAGATGCCATAGAAAGGCTGGAAAAGTGGGCCCACGAGAACCTGGTGAGGTTCAACAAGGCCAAGTGCAAGGTGTTGCACCTGGGTCGGGGCAACCCCAGGTGCGTGTACAGACTGGGAGAGGAACTCCTTGAGAGCAGCCCTGCGGAGAAGGACTTGGGCGTTGTGATCGACAAAAAGCTGGCCATGAGCCGGCAGTGCACTCTTGCAGCCAGGAAGGCCAATGGCATCCTGGGCTGCATCAAGAGAGGGGTGGCCAGCAGGGAGAGGGAGGTGATCGTCCCCCTCTACTCTGCCCTTGGAAGGCCTCACCTGGAGTGCTGTGTCCAGGCCTGGGGCCCCCAGGACAGAAGGGATGTGGAGCTGTTGGAGCGGGTCCAGAGGAGGGCCACCAAAATGATCAGAGGGCTGGAGCACCTCTCCTGTGAGGAAAGGTTGAGGGAGTTGGGATTGTTCAGCTTGGAAAAGAGAAGGCTCTGGGGAGACCTCATTGCGGCCTTCCAATACTTGAAAGGAGCTTACAGGCAGGAGGGGGACCGACTTTTTACACAGGTGGATAATGGTAGGACAAGGGGGAATGGGCTAAAACTGAAAGAGGGGAGGTTTAGGTTGGACATCAGGAAGAAATTCTTCCCTGAGAGAGTGGTGAGGCGCTGGCACAGGCTGCCCAGAGAAGCTGTGGCTGCCCCATCCCTGGCTGTGTTCAAGGCCAGGCTGGATGGGTTCCTGGGCAGTTTGATCTAGTGAGCTAGTGGTTGGCAGCCCTGTCCACGGCCGGGGAGTTGGAACTAGATGATCTTTGAGGTCCCTTCCAACCCAAGCCATTCTATGATTCTATGATTCTATGAAATGCAAAACTGCCACAACTCCATTCCCAGCATGATGCATGAATTTTTACATTATTTCTTCTTGTTTAAAAATTAAGCCAAGTTCTTATTTAAGATGTTCATTAACAGTTGCTTTTTACTCTCTTGGACACAAGAAAATGAACATTTTCATTTTTGGACTTCCTTCTCCGAACTTTTTATACCCTGTATCTTCCTCTTATGATCTGAAGTGGATGCTTCTATTGCTAAATTAAGAGGACAAGGCAGTCCTTTCAAGCAATGGGCCTTAAATCATCCACAGCCCTAATGGAAAGCTCACTCCATTGTTCTCTTTTCTTTTACTTAATTTAGTTTTCAATAATACAAATATGCTAAAGGAGAGTGGATGTAAACCATCTGATGCCATCAGCCCTGGGTCCAGATATTGGTCTCTGGTCTTGTATGCACTGGAAGAGATACAGTCAACGCTGCCTTCCCAGTAGCCTAGACTTCTACTCACCATTATTGTCAACTTTTCTCTGTCTTAAGTCCTCTCTCGATACTTGCTACAAGATCCAGTGTCATAATCTTAACCTGTTTGCTTTGGGTCTTCCTCTAGTTGATATGTTTGCATGAAAAAATTCTCATTCTTTAAAAAAAAAAAAAAAAACAGTCTGACTGTGCAGTCATCAGCTGTTGTTTCATGTTTATTTATAGGTTTTTCTTCCCCAAGACCCATCTGGAAAATAAAATACATTCCAAATATTACTTAATATGCTCCACAACTACAACCAAACTTCTGATGCCTCACTCTACCTCATTGAAACATATGCAAAACTTTTGCTTTCCCTGGCTATTGAGTCATAAAATATCAAAGCTGGTATTCAAAGGCTCTTAAGCCCCAAACAAATAACCTGAGGCATGTTATGCAGTCTATTTTTCAACACTAAGAAAAAAAAAAGTAAATATTTCTTCATTGTGAATCATTCACTCTCCTTTTGCTGCATTATTATGAAGTGATAATTCATCTTGAAAATACAGTTTATGAGCACCTCATTCCTTTTTCAAAAGGAGCAGGAAAGTACTCTCCAAGGTGCTTGTGTGAAATCATATCACATATGTATGTCCAAGGAACAAGCAAAAATACTTTTAAAATTTTGTAAATGGAGCCAGTGGGAATTCCTAACAAAATGCAACAAAAAAATTGTTTATAAATGCTCCAGTTGGGCTATACACCGCAATGTAAAAGCACGTTTACTATTGCAACTGACTGCCTACCTCGCATGCTCCCAATTTCTCTCTGCTCTTTCTTTAATTTCTCCATCTGCTACGTACTTTCTTGGTATAATTAGGAAACAAAATTCTAGATTTTAACATAATTTGTAATCAGTGCAGACCTCATGATGTTACTAAGGCCTCAGGAACCAGTTTGCCAGTATTTATAATCTTAGTCACAGGCCAGCAAGCAAGACCCTTTCCAAATCTCCAGGATTTGATATCTAATTCCATTTCATCTATGTTAAACCTATTGTTTCACTCCTCAGTCACCTGTCAGCTTCTCCAAAGAAATTTCCCTCTCTCAGGCACAAAACCTCTTTCAAGTCTCTGTGGAGGACTCTTTAAGAATGCCTTGACCATACTTCCTAGAAACTATTGAGTAATCAATGTTTTGCCTTCTGACACTCCACAGCTTCCTGCCAATTTCATTCTTACTAAATCATATGCCCTGAAGGAAGGTCCTAAACCTGGGTTATGGAATTGCTCTCTGAAAGTGGGTAACAAACAAAGCGAACTAAGTCTAATACTGTTTTTTCTTTATTTTAGTGCTTCTCATTGGGACTTTCTTTTATTTACATTGCACTAATATCTATACTAACGGGATGCCATTGAAACATGGTCTTCCCAAATACAACTGTTCTCCTCGCACAAGAGTTGGAGATACTAATACCTCTACACAGCTTTTTTTTTTTTTTGACAGGAGTGCTACATCATCTTAGGATATTTTCAATCAGTGTTACACTGCTTCTTCCTCATCCTCTTTCTGTAAGACTGCCTCCCTTCTGTTAAACTGATGAAATTTGAGCCAAAGTCTAGTGATCTGAATAACAGTGTAAGTATCTTCTCTTTTTAACAACTCACGAAGATCTTTAGGCTGCTATTACATATCAGTGGAGCGTCCTCATTAGGTAAAAAAAAAATCATTTTAAACAGGGAGCTATGTAGAAAAACAGAAACTCTATGCAATAGGCTGCAGGCTCTGAACTGAAGGAAATCATACGTCTTCACTTGCAGTGCTAAGCCTTTAACTATTTTTAATTATTTTCTTGTTTTGTAAGTCAAGACAGTCTTTGCATAAAGGAAAGTTCCATTCCCATATATGTAATAATTCACTTAAGCTTAGGAGTGGATTGTCCTTGAAGCCCGGAGGCTTGACTTCAAATTCTATTTTAGCTTTCTGTGTTTAGACCATGTGTTTAAAGACTTCTTTCCTCTGTTTCAGGAGGGTGTCCTAAATTTGGTCTGTGGGTGCTATTTGGTGGAACTATCTTCAGCTTCTTCTGTTAAACATTTGCTTTATACAGATTTTTATATAATTTAAGTGTGACAATCCATGGGAGGGTCCTAACAAGATGCAAGCAAACTTCTTTCTCTTTTCCTCAGTGAAGACTGATGACTTTTTAGTCTGATTTTGAGAACATTGCTAAAGTGTTCTGCTGAAACGTGGGTCTGGGTCCCAAGGATGCTCAGCTATGTGATTTTGTAAATGTCCACCAGCACAACATAGGGACCTACCAGGTGAGACGATATTTGAAAGCTGAGTTTGAAGATCTACACTGCACTTGAGAATGGGTCTTACATGCTTGAAGGGCAACTGAGCACCTGCATTGGTGTGTTGTTAATATAGAAAGAGTGGTTGTCATCAGTGTGTCTGACTCCTCAGACTAGTTCTGGGAGTCAGGCTCCTTCCCTGGAACACTAGATGGTTGCCCCAAGACCAATACCAACCAACAGTGAGTTTCACTGAAAACTCATTTATTGGTTTACAGCTGAGGAAAAGCACTGGGAAAACCCAGGGAATTAATGTATTTAAATGGAAAACCTCAAATGTTACTTGTGTTTGGAAACTGCATTCTAAATCCATTATGTCCCTGAAAGCCCTTCAGATCTCAGTGAAATATGGAGAACCTTGAGGCATGTGGGCTGCCTGCTCCTTTGCCTCCTGCTAGATCTTCCTGCTAAAACAAAATATGAGAGGCCTTCTCTTCATGAAAACACTGCTCCTAATACTCTCTGCACCTCCATTTTTCTCCTCTCCAATCTCTGCCACTGTTTTGGCAGAAAGTTACTAGCAGTTGATAGTCTCTCCTGTTTTAGCAGGACAAGGTTATTTAAATGTTAATGGTCTTGTTCAGTCTCTGGCACTGACTGCGTTTGCCCATAAAATGGAAGATTTAATCTGCACTGAAGGTTTTGGTCAAAGGTAAAGTTCAGAAAATTAAGAATTCATAAGCATATGGAGATAAAGTCCCTAAACAGTCTCACCCACTTCAACCGCTTCAACCTTATCTTGCAATGGTACCCAGGTGCATTTGTGAACTCTCTCTCAAATATACAATCCCTTAATCAGTCTTTGATGAAACAACGTCTGTTTTAATTTAAACAGATAGTTCTCAGATAGTTCTATTAGTGAATGCTGTAGCATGGAAATTTTAGAACAACTTTGCCCTGGGAGAAAACAAGCTAGCTGACCTAGAATGTCTTCTCTCTTCCAATTCTTTGATAACTAAGTACTTTCCTAATCATGTATAAAACAGTTCTTTATTTATTTGCAGAACAGAAGGATATCATTCTGCCATGAAGCAGGAAACTGTGATGTCAACATGCTACAAGGGTGTATGAACATAATAAAAACAGGTGTGAGTAAAAGAAGCATGATTTATTTTTTCTAATACAGTCACAAGAATGACATAGTCATAAAATGTCCTGGGTTGGGAGGGACCTTAAAGATCATTTAATTCCAACCCTCCAAACATGGGCAGGGTTACTGCTCACTAGATCAGGCTGTCCAGGGCCCCATCCAGCCTGGCCTTGAGCACTTCCAGGGATGCACCATTTACACAAACATGTAAGTACACATATGCATACACATACTTTTTTTTTTTTTTTTTTTTCCTTTTGTTTTTTTATTTTTTTTTTTTTTTTTTTTTTTTT